>VXBJ01000608.1:360876-422398 GCA_013400055.1 Nycticryphes semicollaris
GAGCTGGGAGCAGGGACACCGAGGCGTGCAGAGAGCTGGGGGGAGGAGGAGGGAGCACCGAGGGGTACAAAGGCGGGCACACGGGTTCGCCCAGGACACCCAAAAAGGTGCAGAAAGGGATATAGAAAGAACCTTGCGAAGGAATGCGGCAGGAGTTTGCCCCGGGGCACCCACAGGAGCGCGGGGGTGGGGACGAAAGAGCGGACAGAGAGTCACCCACACAGGTGAGCTGCGTTCCCTTCCCCACAGTGTGGGTTGCATTAAGTGGGGCTTTAATTACAAAGCCACGTGCTGCCCATCTTCTGTAGACCTCTACCCTTGAATCCAGAAATAACCAACACCTGGAACCACTATTTCACCGAAAATAAACTCAGCTCTTTAAGAGCTGAGAGTAGCTACTGTGATCACAATAAAAACAGCAAGCTAGGGAAAGAAAAGGAGAGGAAAAACTGAAAAACCATCCCCTTGGGTTCTTCTGCAGTTTTGCAAACATGCTTCTGAGTTTGATTTTTTTTTTCCCTCCCTGCATAAACAACCTTTTATGTGGTACTTGCTGTAATCTTGTTTGTCTCCATAACCACTCCTATGAATGTCATAAAAAATTTAAGTCTAATATTTTACCACTCCATGCAAACAGAAACGTGAATAAGCGCTTATCTCCCATATAGAGAAACATATGGTAGTATGAGAGTCAGGTACACAGAAATCAAACTCGAGCCACAGGAATTTGGCCCACACAGGTGGGAAAAAGTAAAACTAAGAGAATTTGAAGGTTTTGTTTCCTCAAAGAAGGCACAACTCATAAAAACAAAAAATTAAAAAGCTGCAATAATGATCATCTTGCTGTCTGCTCTCGGTACTTGATATAATAAAATAGAACATGAACATTTAGCTGCTAGCAGAAATTTGATGAGCTAAAAGAAGTTAATTAGCTACTTTTGACATTCCTAATTCTTTGTGGGGGGTGGGACATGAAATGCTGGGTTTGCTGTGGGCAAGCAGGTGGAGGCACAGGCAGTGCCCCTGCCCTCGGTGGGTTGCTGTGAGCCCACATCTAGTGCACCCACATGCACAGGGTTCTGCTGGCTGCAGGTGCCTGCCTGAGCCATCCCCTGCCCTGCTTGACTTTGGCTAAAAATGCAGAGCCTGAGAAATGCCAGGCATGTTTCTGGGTGTTTCAGGAAGCTCCCCATGGGCTAAGCCCTGTTAAACACTGCAGGTCTCTTTGCAGACTCGTACCACTGTGAAAGAAATGTGCACAGGGGTGTGGAAGGCAAAAGGCATCCCAAGGAGTGCCCGCAGGAGACTGCAAAGGGCAGCCAAACCCCAGCCATGAGCTGTGCCCTGCCCCTGCATGCCTGGGGGCAGCAGCACAGGGAGGTGGGGGGGTTATAGGTGCCCAGTCTTGTGTGCAGGCACGGGTCTGTACGAGACACCTCTCTTCTGAGGCTCAAAACCCTGGACCAGTGCCTTCTCCTCATCGCCTTCTCCTCACCTCCTTCTTCTCTCCAGTCCTCCTCGTCTCACCTGCAAGTCCTGCACACAGCCAAAGGCCTCAACCACAACCTCACCTTTATGGCAGCACTGGAAAGCATTTAGACTTTATTCCAGCATTGCTACACGTTTTTTAGTGTGATTTTATAGCCAACATTTGGAAGAAAATCCAAAGAGAGAAGTTCTGCAGCTTGATAAAGTGCTGACAAGGAATCCATCCTACTCGCACGCATCCAGATGCATTGCCTGAGAGGCTCTCAGCCCCAATCCTGTTAGCTGCAGTTAGGACTAATCTGGTTAATACCTTTCCAGACTTGTGCTTAAGATGAATAGTAAAGCTGTACTGATTCATCATATGCCTCTCAGCCAAATAAAGCAGTAATACCCTCTCCCTCCTCTACAAAATGCTTTAGTGCTTTTATTGTCTTTTAATGAAGACTAATGTCATTCAGGTGAAAATGAAGTGGAACCAAGTATTAGGTGATGTCTATAGATTAAGATGGTTGCTCTGACATTGCCCTCTCTCCTCTTCCTCAGTTTAGCTTGTTTGTGTTGTAAGAAACAAACCGCAAGGAAATAAAATACAAACAATAATAAACTCTTCTGAAGGTTGTGCGACAGAACACTAGGGACCTTGCACAAATAAACAGGTGAAAACAAAAGTTATCACAGAGAAAGGATGTCAGAACTGGAAGTTTTCTAGCACAGAGAGCACCTTGTGGGATGAGCCCATGGCAGAGGAGCTGCTCCCGTCACGGGGGCTGTTGGGGATTTCTGTGGGCCTGTCACAGGAGAGGGGGGCAAAGCCCCTGGAGAATCCAGCTGATCACTAACTGGAAGGGCAACTGGGATTTATTTCCCTCGCTGAGTATAAAAGCAGAGGTGGGAGAAAACAGAAGGCGGTCATTAGGGAATACAAAAAGCATAAGGAAGGATTGCAGATGTGAATCAACAAAATCAATAGTTACGGCTGATGAAGCGCAGCTTCCTCATCAAAGCAACAGGACAATAAATGCTCATTGACTGAGTTTGCACAATTCGGGGGAGCTTCTGGTTTCCGTATCAGCCGCTGAGCCATTCCCAAGCTCCTTAGCTGTCTTACAGCGTGGCTTGTCTTTTCCTATCTTCTTCTGATGCCAGAGCAGCAAAAGCCAAGTGAGGAGATGCCGCCGCGACAGCCAAGCCACCCAGAGCTTCTTGGTGCCATAATCTGGGTCTTCCATATGTGATCCTCAAAATAATTCTTTTCTCAAAGGAGATTTTCTTTCAAGTTATTCCAGTAGGATGTTGCTATACTTTCCTTGTGCCGGTGTGATTTTGCACACAGAGGTAACCTGTGTTATGAAAGACTTGAAAGCCTTTGCAGCATTATGGAAAGCTGTTGGTTTTTACATCACTCAAATGTCAAAAGACTGAAGGTTTTGGGAGCGCCCTTAGGTAAACAGTAAGGAGAAGAATTTTAAAGATGTCTTAGCATATTAGGAGTGAAAAACCCATCTGGGAGATAAGGAGAGGTAAGGATGGAGGCCAGATCCTGAGTTGTGTTTAGGCATTTATTTCCTGGAGGGAATAAGGAGCCCGAGTACCCCTGGGGCTCTGTATGGCACACAGGGGATCTCAGAAATGCCATTGATTGGGCTAAATTTGGCTGGCACAGTCACCACATACTCAAAGCAGGTTGGCAAGAGACCCCTCCCTGGGAAGGCTGTCGGTCCCTGCTTCTCAGTGCTGGGCAGCGGGACCTCCCCGTCCTCATAGAATGGTTAGAGTTAGAAGGGACCTTAAAGATCATCCAGTTTCCACCCCCTGCCCTGGGCAGGGACACCTCCTACTACATCAGGTTGCTCAAAGCCCCATCCAGGAAGGAATATTCTCTTACCCCAGCTTGTCTTCAGCCAGTGTTTAATAATGATGGGAAAGAATTACATTTAATTACCCTTTGAGGTGGGTAACAGCATTTGAAAGCTCCCCATAGCTTTTATCACTTTGTACCCTTGTGACTGAGCTCATTCGACCAGCATTTATAATAAAAAGTCTGCCAGACCTAAAAAAAAGTTAGGTGATTCCAAAAAAACCAGCCCCAGCCCCAATTTGTCCTAAAACTGCTGGTTTGGGGATCACTACAGCAGCTTGTGAATCCAGGTCAAACTCTGCAAATGTTTTTGGCTGGAGGAAGAAAATGGTAACATCTAAATATTTTGAATGGAAATATTTTGATTTTGCATGTTGAGCAGCCTTTAGAAATTGACTTTATTTAGTTAGTTTTAAGTCCAAAGAAGGAGACAATAAGAAAGCAAAACACTTTGTTCCCAAGGTGGACAAGTCATGACCCACCATGCACTGTGAAATCAGAGGGGCTGCATTCGTCAAGGCATCAGGTGCCTCTGAAAGAAGGGAAACTGTGAGCAGCTCTGGAAAAAGGCAATAAAACCAGGTCCTGTGTGCGGCACTGGGAGCATCGGTGCCATGACCTGCAGTAAGGTCCCCTGGCAGCCAATGAGCCCAGCTCCGTGTCTGTCCCCAGAGGGCTGCCCTGACCCACAGAGCAAGACTGAGAAGAAACTGCTATTTTAGATGGTGGATTTGCTGAGAGTCTTTGACGTGACTGGGATGAAAGTTGCTTCTGTTTTGGCATCTCCTGCTTAGAGTGATTGGAGCTTGCAGTCAAATGAGGGTACCTTGTCCTGTAGCTTGTGTTGGGCTTCAGAATTAACTCTGGGATAGAAACCTCAGCAATGAAGAGAAGCAAATCTCAGTCCCCATGGCCCTGTGGACATCGCGGTGAGCGGTTCAGCACGGTGGGACTCCAGCACCCTGTGAGAGCCCAGCACCACGGTACTCACTGCAGGGATCCCAGGTGGAAACATGAAATGCTGCCACCAGTCTGCTCAACCTCGGCTTATTAATCAGCGCCAACTGGAAGCTGCAAATCAGTCAGACACTTTCCTTGCAAGAAGCCACCCGAGTGCTACGTGCAGAGAGCAGATAGCCAGAAACTCTGCCAGTGGTGCCATCTGGCCCCCCAAAAAGCCTGGTTCATTTAGAGCATCATTAAGGCATGCTGTCCCACCAAGCCATGTCTGCCTACTGCTTGCTTGCAAGTTGCAAGAAAGAGTGTTAGCTCTGGGTCAGACAAAGCCCAGATTTTGCAAAAATATAATTGCATCCATTTTGCAATGTTGGGAAACACTGGGGTAATGAATCCTCGGGCTGTAGGACTGAGGCTGGTACGTCGCCAGTGGCTGCTGGTGCAGAAGTTACCGCCAGGAGCCCAGCCTTGGGATGTTATGCCTTGTACCTGCTCTGTTATACTCTACCTGGGGCAGGTGAACAGAGAAAGCATTGCAGTCCCAACTTTACAGATGGGAAAGTTCATCAGCCCTGCTCTTTAGGGCTACTTTGAAGAAATCAAAACCCCATGAGCTGTCCTTCCCCCTCTGTAGGCACTTCACCACCTGCAACACAGCTTGCTCTGTGGCACCCCTGGTACACAAAACAAGGTCCTCGAGGGATGTCTCCTCTCTGGTCCCTGGCATTGCCTGCAGGGAGAGAAACCAAAGGGTCAAGGCAGGAGAAGGAGCTGCCCTTTGCCTGGCTACGAGGGGCCAGCGTGAGTCACAGAGGTATGTGATTCACCCAGCGTCACGCAGGGAACCCGTGAGCAAGGCAGGAACTGAATCAGGGGTAAGGTTTTTTACTTTTAATCATCTTGTCTCTCTCATTATCCTGAAAGCCTCTTCCCAGAGGTGGAGGGGGCTTTGCTTGCCAGAAGGGAGGGGGTTAATCACTCCCAGGGGGAAAAGCACAGAGCAGTGGGAATTGCAGTGCCCTGCTGCAGCTGAGCACCTGCGGAGACTAAAAGGTGATGAATTGCCATAATTTCTGCTCCCTCTTTTACCTACATTTAATTAAATTGGTTTAAGACAGGTCTGAGCAGGAGACTGACTGATTTCCTCTCTCTGTAATTTAAAACACCTGTACAGGGTGGGGGTAGGCAGGGTGGGGGATGCTTGGCAAAGCCCGTATCCGTGTGCCAGGTTGAAATGCCCAGGTCTGGCATCTGCCTGCATCTGTGAGCAACCAGCCACCAGCAAAGGAGACAGGGCTTGGACACCTGGTCCCTGGCCCCATCACGACGTCGCCTCTCTTCCTCTGGTTGAGGAAGCACCAGAGAGGGAGAAGGCAGGATGAGACGCAGAGAAATGGCTTATTTATTTACGATGAGGAAGGGGCTTCGTTCTGTGAGCTCAGAGGGCTGGGGAGGGAGCACAGGAGGGCTTTCAGCACAGACAAGACTGTACCAGGGGCCAGGAGGGAAGCAGGACTATGATTGATTGCACATCCCAGGTAGTGGGGAGCACAAAAGGACTGGGAGATGCACATTCATCTTCCTTCAGGCTCCAGCCAGAGAGGCTCAAAGGATGGTGTGTGAAATCCCTTACCTCCACCAAGTCAAACTCACATAGTCACAGGATGCTCAGGAGAGCTTGGGAGCTGTTCAGCCCTAGGGAAAAACAGAACAAAACCCCTAAAAAAAATAAAGAGGAGGAGAATGTGCTCTCTGTGTGTTGTGAGAGCCCTAGGCTGCTGGGAGAAGCACAAGCCAGTTTGGCTGCAGAAGGTTTCCATGCTGCCCTTGGGACAGGCTGTACCAGCCCAGCTCACTCTCCATCCTTCCTAAAAATGCCGAAAACTGTCCCCCAAAGCTGCACCCTGATGCCTGGAGACGCCACTGTGCAAGGACAGGCTTGCACAGAAACCTCCTGCTGCTGAAGCATTTTGCTTGGTTGCGGTCACTAGACTGGGACCAGCTCTGCGGGAAGCAGGCAGCCCCCTGCGAGTCCCAGCACTTGCTCAACAGAAGGACCAAATTGGTATTCAGATGCTGTGAGCCCAGTGAGCTGGTGTGACACATTGGGGTGGGAAGGAGAAAAAAAACGAAGCAGAAGGAGTTAATCTCAGATGACACCAGATGCTCCATCCCTGATCTCTGCCCCCTAGGAAAGCTATTTTTCAAGGCACCTACAGAATGCCCCAGAAAAGCAGCCCTGGGTTTTGGATGCCAAGGTCAGAGGATGGGTCGGGTTAGGTGAAAGGCCTGATCTGGTTGCCTTTTCCACCAGCAGAAATTTCACCACTGACCTCAGAAGAAGCAGGGCTGGGACCAGACTCTGTACTTCAGACCTCGGGAGGACAGACAGGTTATCAGGAGGGGAGTTGGGGGGTGCAGACGTGCAAATCTTTGAAGAGAACAACTTCCTTTACGTCCTTATTAGGGGCAAATGGTTATCCTGGCTGCAAACCACTGGGTACAGTGGCTCGATGTGCAGGTGCTGGACGTGGCTCCTTCCACAGGGCGCGCAGTCGGTGGCACAGCGTGCGCTGGCAGCGATTTGCAATGCGCGGTACGCGCTCTCCTGAGCACGTGGTCTACTTCTTGCAAACCAGCTTAATATCTTTAGGAAAGCAACGGTAGCCCAAGACCTCTCGGAAATTCATATCATAAACCATCCTTTGATTATTCTTCCTTTATTTTTCCTAATAGCCAGTCATAATAAACATTCTTTAAGGAAATAATTGTTTATGAAGAAAATCAGTCTTATGCCACATAGATGCTCTTATTTGCATAATTACAGGGAACCTGATTTTATCTCTTAGCTTTGTCAAAATAAAGACAAATTATCTTGTACCATGGTTTGGCTGCATCATTTTCTGATGCCATTGAACTGATTTAAACACCCAGGGCCTGTGGCTCGTCCATCAGTTGGCTTTCATTTGCTACTTGGGACCGTGGCCAGGCTGCGAAGACAAGCCCTGATTCTGCCCTTTCTGAGAAACCTTCTACTCTCCACCTAAAAGCCACCAAAACCCAGGTTGCAGGGGTGCCTCAGCTCTCCTGCTTTGAGTTTTCCCTGCAAAGCAAAGCAGTGATACCTAAAAGCAATGACACACACACACGCATCACTCCCTGCTGCAGGGCACGGGGCAGACACTGTGGGCACGGGGACAGGAGGGACACAGCCACACCTGGAGGAGCTGCCCTGGGAGGAACTCAGCACCCAAAATTACATGCAGTAGGACCAGTGTATGCTCCCACACGCCTCAAGCATTCAAGACTTGATGTTCCACAGCAAACAAAACCAACTCCAAAAATCGAGTGTTTTCCATGGAGGTCACAGCTGGGAAAGTTCTCAGGTAACTCTGTCACCAAAGACTTGCTAAAAACAGGAGTCAGAAAGCTACGTGCCTGCCGGCTCATTAAAATAGTCTTTGTGCTCCAGAAATGCATATAAAAGACGCACACAGGACCTGTCACTCTTACAGATATCTTCTCTTATGTTTGCTCATTCTCAGCTAAACTAAGAAATGCCTGAAGCCGTCAAAGGGGCTGTTTCAAAGGCAGCCTGGAGACAGAAAGGGAGCAAGCTGGCGCCTGGAAAGCCTCGCTAATCAAGGGAGGGGGGATCTGCCTGGTTTCCTCCCTCCCTAAGCACAGCTCGTGCTTCGGCTTTGAAGACCTGTCATCTGTGATGCTACTTTGCTTCAACATTTATACTGAGAAATTTTTGCCTAGAATATATTTTCTTTCTTTTTTTTTTTGTTTTTTGTTTTCAAACCAGTCCGCTCACCCTTCACCTCGCAGCACGGCTCTGGGATCTCCAAGCAGGAGCACTTCAGAGTCTTCAGTAAAAGGTAGGGGAGGTGGTCCTGGCACCAGGACCACATCCCTACCCCAGGCCATCATCTCTATAAACAAAGGGTTTTTTTTTCACAGCGCGAGTGCTAAGCAGGCTGAACACCAGGATCTTTAGAAACTCAGGTCTCTGTAATGAAAAGGAGAGACTTTTGCCCCCAGGAGCACTACAAAAATTAATGGATATTATGGCTGTAACTACTTGAATCAAATGCAAAGCCATGTGTCACGCAGCCCTTTTGCAATTTTAGCAGCTTACTACAAGCCTGTTTACATCTGTCCCTGCCTGATTTAAGCCCAGCAGGAATAAAACTAATATTAAGTAAGTAAGGTGAATTAGGAGCAGAGATGCTCTTAACATGACTTGTCCAAGTGCAGCCCTCTCCTGGCACCAGGCAAATGGGTCCTGTTGGTATTTGGAGCATCAAAGCCCAGCAGGTACCAGGAAGAAGCCCAAAGGCACCATCCCAGACGGGCCCCAGTCCCAGGACCTGTTCCTTCGTGCCCCATGTCATCTGTGCCATGCAGGCAGGGAACATCCCCTTGCACAGCAGAGGTGTCCCTGCACCACTCCAAAGCCCCTCGGGCTCTCTCAGCTGCAGCACGGGGTCAGGTGGGGGCACAGAGAACAGGGTGAAAAACACCACCAGGATGCACTTGAAGTAAAAAGCACATTTCTGCAGCAGCCCCAGATGCAGATGTTAACGCTGGGTGTGTTCATTAAGCCGAACAATGCCTTTGGATGATATTTGAAGAGCTGATGGAGCTGCCTGTGGTGTGAAAGGCAGAGGTGTGAATTCTCTCCCGTTCTGCACCGTTGGCATCTTTAATCTCAACCTGCTCAGTGAGCCGAGTGCTGACACCTTCCGCGTCCTGGCTGGCAAAAATGACTAATTAGAGACGCATCAAAGGGGGTTTGTGGAGCAAAAAGCGACTGTGGGTGCACTGTCTGCAGTGGGGGATTTGTCTTTCAGACAGGACGAGTCACTCCTCGCCCCCTTCTGACATGGAACAAGGTTCCTGGCTGAAATTTTAAGAGATTACGTTAATAGATCACCGAACTCATCCATCTGTCAGGGATGGCTCTGGTAGACAATATTTTGCAGGGATGAAACATGGATTTGGGCTGGCACCCAGCTCCGTCAACCCATTGCACTCGTCATCACAGCAATGGTTTATGAATTACTTACAGGTAGTTGTAGTTCCTGGGCTGGTTTAATATTTTATCATGTTTTCATCGGTCAGATGCAGGACAACATCCCAGAGAAAATCCAAGTCAGGGGCTGAGCCCTGTTAACGTCACCACTTAAGTTCGCTAAGGAGCCGCGACTTTGCTGCTTGTCACCGTGATTTAGATGTGATGCACATGATATGCGGGTGGAATTATTCATACCAAATAATTCCTCCTGCCCATATTAGCTTCTGGAAGAGGTTGCAGCAAATCCACTGGACCATATGAGCCAAGAGCTTCTGCTAAGCAGCTACTTAACAGAAGCAGATCGGGAAGCTGTGTGGCAAAGAGGAATTCAGGCAAGAAAGAAAGCTCAGGATTATCCAAAAATCACAGGAAAAGCAGCTGCCGTGCAGGGCTGAATGCATCCCAAACTTTCCTCCTACTGGAGCAGCCCAAACTGAAATCTGGCTGCTGAGAGCCTCCCAACACCCGTCCCCAAAGGGGGACAGCTCAGCTGTCCTCTATGTAGTGCAGTTTTAGCTTTCATCAGGCATGGCCCCAGTTATGTCTCAAAGCACTCACCACATTAGATCTAGGTGATCTTTCAAGGTCCCTTCCACCCCAAACCACTCTAGGAGTATATAATGTGGGTTTGCCACTGCAAACCCCACAGCAACTGGAATTTGAAAACCTTTTTTTCAAGGAGTTTTCCCTGGGAGCCTCTCTGGGTTAACACGACCTTGGCCTCATCTGTGGGTCCAACGTTACTGAGACAGCAGCTCCAGAGGGTGCAGGCAAAGTTTCTGCAGGTGATTCTAAGCCCAGAAATGCTGGGCTGATGAGGCACTTCCCTCCAGTCGACACACAATAAAATTTAAGGTAGGTCCATCCCAGCAAGGTCTGCTCCTCCTGCTTTCAACAGCTCCCGCCACCCACCCGGAGTGACAGCAAGGCAGGATTTGCTGCTCAGGTATTTTTGCAAGGTGTCTTAAAACCAGATTTCTCTGGAATTCCGAGGAGATAAACAGACATCAGACCAGGGCTGACCTCCTGGCAGCTGGAGTGGCACGTTTTATGCTGCAGGATAAGAACTTGGCCAGGGGCTGGTGGGCCTGCTCGGCTGCAGACAGTGTCTTGTTAAGTCAGGGCAACCCGGGTGCCTGGGCTGTGTGTTTCCAAACTACCGAGAGCAAAACGATTGATTTTTTGTTCCTACTTTAATAAATGAGTGGGAAATTTCCACTACTTAGATCAGGAGATGCTCTGAATATTTATGTTATTGTTCACCAATTGGAAAAAAAAAAAGAAGTGCTATAAACGAACATATTTGGTGACCTAATTTGAGTGGCTCATTACAATTAGATCAAGCTAATTGCCAGTCTTGTATTTCATTTGGCAACTTGTTAAGCTAATTGAACAAAATAAAACTAATGAACAATTATAATGAAGTTTATAATTAGACCATTGGAAAAACTCAGTGTGAGAATATTTAAGGCATAATGAATGTTCGGGAGGGGTTGGGGGGGGAGCGGGGGACAGGAGGTGTCACACCACTCTCTTCCACCGAAATTGCTTCTTCCCTGGAGCTGAAGTTTTCAGCACACTCTCTATTCCCAGATTATGTCAACCTGGTGCTTGCTCAGCTATTAATTACATTAATGCCCTTAAGGCACACACATCGCATCTACAGTGATCCTAAATACAGGAATCAGCCCTCAAGGGAGGTGGCTCAGAGCCGGATGTGGTGTCACAGCTCTTCTCAACCCCGTCTACACCACAGGAATCAAAGTCGCTCTTAAGGATGGGTTTTATAGTGCTAAAAGTGAGAAACAAGCACGTGGTACGGACAGAGGAGCTCACAAAAGCCCGACAAGCTGTTCTGTCACAGCAATACACAGACCTGCCTTTCCAGTTCAGGATACAGGGAGACAGAAATGGGGACAAACAGACCAATCAACGCTTTCTGCGTGATTAGAACCATCTTTTAAAAATAGACTTTGGGGTTTTTTTTGCATTCAGTTCCTACATAAATTTGAATAAACTCATTCCAGCTTCCTTTCATCCCCTGCCTCTGAAGCACAAAAAATTAAATACCATGATAAGACACAGAGTGACCTTTTAGTGTTTCCATTTACAGGGTCAAGCAGGTACCCACTGAAACCTAATAGAATTGTCACATCAGACTCCACACAGCTTAAAAACTTAGTTTCCTGCAGATTGTACACGAAAGTAATTATTTCATATAGAACTCAGCAGGAACTAAGGTTTTGCATCAGGGAATAAAGGCAAAACCTCTTAAACGAGGGTACAAATGTGTTCAGCCTTTTCTATTAGATGTCTAGAGGTTTCCCTGTGCTTCTTGCACTCTGAAAGCAAGTGCTGGTTTTCAGCAGGAGCTCGTGCAGCCGGGTGCTCTAAATGCACAAGGCAGGGAGGAAGCAGATGTGGTCCAGAAGGACTAAAGGGTGGGACAGGAAGAGAATCATCACCTGAGAAATTAAATGGTGTGGCACTGAGCACACTCGCTATTTGTAAGCCCAGCTCAGAGCCCCAGTGACAATAACTTTCTTCTTCCCATTTAAAGAGCTGCTTTTACTTTTCTAAAGATTAAGAAGATTAAGATAATAAACTGATTCAGGAAAAAAAAAAGTTGTATTTTTATGAGCTATCAAAAAAAANGGAAGAAAAATCTCTGTTCTCACAGCCACGTCTCAATATTTTTATGCCATCAGAACCAGCTGTCATCTTCTCAATCTAATTACAGGTTTCTCCAGGGGAGCGAGCAATAGCATCCTGGTATCAGTGTGGGTTTGTAGCTGTCTTTGGCACTCACCATGTTTCATCACCTTACCACGAGCCTTATCTGAGGGGTTTTCTGCAGGTGTCTTTTCATCTGTCACCCTGGAACTGCTGGCACAAACACGCTGGGGCCAGGGCTGCCCTCCCCTGGGCTTGTGCTGCTCGAAGCCAGCTCCAGTCCCACTTCAGCACAAACTGCACACACACAAGGTACAGGACAGCAGGGGCCTTGCAGATGGTGTTACCCAACCAGATCAGGTGGAGGAAGGATGAACGTATCCCTAGCTCCCACATACAGCCACAGAACAACAGGTCAGCAGGGCACCAAGAGATGAGCCAAGCTCTCTGCATGATGCCTACAGCATCCTCCCTCATCCCAGGCAGGACAGCAGGGCTTTCCCTCTGAATCCGGATCCAGCAGCCACCCAGAGGCATAGTAACCCCTTAGGGTTACACACAGGGATTATTCTCATCACACCAACCCAGACAATACTCATAGTCATTTTGTCCACTTCGTGAAGTTAAAGAGAAATCTCCCTGTGTGCTTTCCCTCACAGGCAAAGCACCTGGACAAAAGCAATCAGGCCTTTTTCACCCCCACCCCACCAGCCCCACTGATCCAATTCACACCAGTGGAGTTTAATAACGCCTTTCCCCACCACACAAGCTGAGGGCAGTGGACAGCAGGCTGCCAGGCTGACCTCTCTTCCTCCCAGCTGCTCCATCACTTGGTAACAGCCACAAGCTAAAAGCTCACACACACATGCAGGGGCTTATACAGGCTCGTGCTGGTCTGGGCATTTCCTTCCTAGTTTCTCTCCCTCCCCAAGTGCATGCACACACCCTCTGGTAATAAAATGGTTCGGGGAAACAGGAACAACCCCTGAAGTGAAGCGTGAAATAGGCTCCATGGTTCCAGATAGCCAGGGCCGTTTAAAGCCTTGCTTGGCATTTGCATTATAAGAACAAATCCTGTACAAGAATCTCTCTTCATGCTTTATACTCTTGCATTAATTCATGAAGTGTCATGTATTGAGCATATTTTATTATACATGAGAAGTAGGCAAATTAAAATTCTCAGTTGAATATCACATTTGCACACTCAAGGCCACCTCCTTAGGCCTCACCGAGGCTTAGAAATCACACCTGTTTTAACTCAGCTCACCTTTTAAACCAAGTTAGTTAAACTAGCACAAACACTCTTAGTTTTCTTTATGCAATTTATTTCAATTTAGCCTTAACCTCTTTGTAGCTAATATAAGCTGAAGAAGAAAAAATACATCAGGTTTAAAGGGAAATAAATGCACTGCCAGAGAAGTTAATTACAACTGAGTTCTTTGGGTGCAGCCACCCACTTGCTGAACTGCCATAGTCCCTGCCCAGCCCGGGCCCTTCATCCAGGTGCTCACAGGACCAGCTGCCCCAGGAAAATCCCATCAGTTTAAAATCCACTGCAAAGGAAGGAAACCACTCCTCATGTTGGTGAGCTCCTAAAACCCACCTTTTCTGGGCAATAACAGATGGCACAGACCCGGACAGAGTTTGAGAGAGGTGCAACAGCATTATAAGCTGACTGGGACTCTCCTTCTCTGGTTGCTCTAGAAAGAGCCCAAGCTAAATTCGTTTTTTAGGGAGGAAAAACACCCATCAGGCTAAGCTGAGGCTTAACGAGAACAGGGCTGCTTGAATATGATCTTAGAGCTCTTGTCCTCACTGAGGTCAAGAGAAATTTGTTGGTTAAGTTAAATAGATTTTGCATAGAGCTTCCAAAAGGTATTTTTCTAAGTTCCAAAGCCCAACTGAACAGGGAGTTTCTAGGAATGGGCATTCAGCTGCAGGTTCTCCAACATCACAGCATCCAAGGACTGCAGGATGAGGAGTACCACCCTGACCCTCTCCTTCAGCCTCATTTTCTCCTGCCCTGGACACACATCTTCATGCATCCACTGTTAAACTTCTCCACTGCTACTGATTTCAGCTCTCACTGCTCAGCTTGCTCTGGTAAAACAGACCCTTCTTCCAAAGGGTGGTGTTTGAGCTATTTTCTTTAATACTGCAGCCAGGGCTTTGGAGAACAAGGTAATTAACCAAATGACAGTTTCTAATGGCATGCAAACCATACAGTGAGGTCACACACACTTATTTCTGGGCAAAACACAGGCTGCAGATCAATAGGGTAGAAATCTCTTTGCTAAACTAAACCAGCAATCACACAGGAATGTACCCATCAGTGGGACTGTTACCCTGTACAACTAATTCTTAACTTCCTTTAAATCACTACAGAAGAGGAACAAAACTGAAAAAGGGACTGTTTTTTTGGAGCAGGCTCCTCATTAGTGATGTGAATCTCTACATGTATATATTAATAAGCTATTGTAAACTAATTAACGATCCTGCAGATGATGTTTTTTTTCCATGGGACATCATCCTTTCAGCTGGAATCTCAGGCTGAATGCTGATAAGCCTCTTGAACTTTGCAAAACCACTTGTCAAAAGTAGCGAGATGAGAATTCGTTAAGGTCTCCTAATTAAGAAATACAAGGTCCAATTAAGCTTTCACTAATGTGCTACATAACCCAGTTAAACAATGGCATAGCAAGGATTTTCCCACCTCCACTAATGCTGTTTCATCACTTAAGTTCATCTCCGACCAGTGGTTTGGAAGAATTTCTCTGGCCATCAGAAGCAATGATGAGAAATTGTGTGGACAGCTGCAGCCTGCTACATTAATACTTTGGGACATCTTATTGTTCTGCAACTGAAATTGTTCCGAGACACTCTTTGACTCGCAAATAGCATTTCAGAGACCGCTTCCCTCTCCTTTGCATAACAGATTCACTCTCACTTTGCACACAGATCATGTAGAGCAAGATGCTCAAACTGATGTTGATTATCTCATTATTTGAATCTAAAAAGGCCCCTAATTCCCAGCAAGGAAAATATGTGTGTTCTCATCGGCTCTAAGGCTGCTGTACTGGACTCTGGCCATGCTTCACAGCAATTCCTACCCTGATTTTATTTATGGAAGAATACAATAAATGACATGTAGCTTCCTCTTTCTACAAAAGATGTAGAAGAACATTAAGTTGCATCTGGTTGCTGTCTAAAACCTGATCATTTAAGGGCTAAAAATACCTTCCTCATGAAGAGAGGAAGATGAACCAAGCATTTTTGGATTTATTGTCTCAGCTCTGTAGGACAGACACCTCAGGAAACCAGTAACGGGCTAAAAGATGTGTGGAAACGGCTCAATGCAGAGCTCCAAAGACCACCTGTAGGAAGACCAAAGCAACATCTCTAATCAGAGTCTCAAAGGTGGACAGAGGGTAAGACCTCGATTAAGTGACCCACTAGAAGGAAGGGAAATGCAGCAGCAGAGAAATGAAGCATTATTGAAAACAACACTGCTTCCAAATCAATGCCTGTTCCATGCTCTGACCCAAGCACAAAATTGCATCAGGCAATTTCAAACACATTTATTTGACAAATATGTCTTTCTCACCTCACCCAAGCTCTTGTACCTCTGAGCACCAAGGAGACAAGTCACAGAACTCAAGGGCCTGATCTCAAGTTGCTCCTGCACTGAGGTCCACCACCACCAGCCTTCTTCAGCAAATGTCTCATGCGTTCACAGAAGTGCTCACTGCCCACAAGCCTTCTCCTCCCTCAACAGCCCGTTGGGCACCCAAGATTCACACACCATCCAGGACAGACATTAATAACTCAGTCTTGATATTGAGCCACACCAAAGCCTTGGTACGCACCAGCTGGGGCTGCACATACCAGCATGAGGACTATGGCAGCACTTGCCCCCAGGGATGTTACATTGGGAAGATCATTCCCAAATATCTTCCACCATCCATCAGCAGGACACCGTCTCCCTACCAGAGTATTCCCTATAGACACCGCTTTTCCCAAAACTTCACAGTCTTGTCTCAAGCACTAACTACCTCACTGGTAGTCCTTACTAATGCATTTTAAGTATTATTTTAACGCCCATTTACCTGTGTGACTGACTGCTCTGCCTTGTAAATGATATCCTTTTAAATATGTATGCATTAAGCTGAAAGACAATAATGGCCCCAGGGAAGTTGCATTCCATCAGGCAATTACCTGTGTTTTTAAAATCACTGAATAAGTAATTCACACGATCAATTTCTCTTGCACATAACAATAAACAATTTTATCAGCTATGCCCTGCTTGGGCTGTTGTGTACCAGCTCTTTTTATTTATTTGAGAACCACCACTAACCAGGAAAATTAATTGAAATCATAAGGTGGTAGGAGGGGGAAGTACCTGCTCTAATAGGAGCTGACAAAAGCACATTTCTAAAAGGGGAGTGATAAAACTACTTCTCTCCATGAGTCAAGGGCAAACAGGCTGATTCCATCATATAAATTCAACAGTCACTCTCAAATTTGCAGAAGGCCAAGCGAGAAAAGCATCTAAGCCTGAAGTAACTCTGCTCTGAATTTCTTTGCTATTGAATGTTTATGTTGGAGCTGAAAGCAGTTTCCAGAACTAGCTGTATTTGCATGCCACGGATACCACTAAAATCTGCACGTGTAGCTTATCAAGAAAAACACTGTGCACGTCAAATTACAAATAGGCAACAAAAAAAGTAGGAGTCTACACACTCAATATAGAGCTAGTTACACACTGGCAGCTCTAAGGCACCAAGTCTTTCCAAATACAGGCACCTGAGGTAGTTGAGTGCTCCATCAGCTCCAACACATCCTGCACAGGTAACCCAGCTGATGCCTTTGGAGCACCACAGAGCCCTGCTGCTCACAAGAGTGTGTGCTGCCAGCAGTATGGTATCAGAAACAGAGCTATCATTGCAGCCAAGCGTCTGGCTGCCACCACTTTGCAAGGATCCCCCTTGAAACCATCTTCAGCTGCAATTAACCTATGGCCTGGAAAGAACACAGCCAGTTTCTTCACAGAAACATAAAATGGTTAGAGTTGGAAGGGACCCTAAAAATCATGAAGTTCCAACCGCCTTGCCCTGGGCAGAGACCTCCCACCACAGCAGGTTGCTCAGAGCCCCATCCAGCCTGGACTTAAACACTCCCAGGGATGGGGCATCCACAGCTTCTCTGGGCAACCTATTCCAGTGCCTCACCACCCTCACAGGAAAGAAATTCTTTCTGGTATCAAATCTAAATCTCCCCTGTTCCAATTTAAAGCCATTACCCCTTGTGCTGTTGCTACACTTCCTGACAAAGAGTCCCTCTGCAGCTCTCCTGTAGCTCCCTTCAGACATTGGAAAGATTCTTCCTGCTTCCCCTCCCAGGTTATAAGTTATGCTCTGTATTTCCTTTGCAAGCTGTGATGACTTTAGCTCCCTGCTTCTGTACCAGTGACATTTTGAACTGTCCCCAACTGGATAGAGTACAGCCATGGTCACAGATCCATGGCAGTGTCCAAAGAAATGTGTCACTTACACTACAGGTCAGCAAAAATAAATGTAAGTTGGATGTTTGGAGGACAGAATTTGGAATGGGAAGAGCTGCACCCAGGAAGTCTGGATTGTGTTCCCAGCTCTGCCACAGCCTCCTTCCCAAGTGCAAGTCACTTCACAGCCCAACGCAAGTACCCACATACCTCTCCTCCTTGGATTTCTATCAGTTCTCGGCATCCAGCACTTCTGAAACCTCAGACCCCTGAAACCAGGTGAGGCACAGAAAGGTTGTGTGTCTACACAGTACAGTTTGCACCACTCATCAAGGTTTCAGGGCTATAAAGTAATTTTCACTACAGAGATGAATAGTTACAAACACAAAATAGTTCCTATAATACGGAAAAAGCTTTCCAACATCCAACATTTGCAGCAGATCACGTTATATCTTCTCCCAGCAAAACTTTATCCAGCAGGAGAGAGAATTTCAAAAGCAGCCTTTAGGCATTGTATATGTTCTTAATGTATCTGTGCTTCTAAATTATCTTTAATTAATGAAATACCCCAAAATTACTTATTAATAGGGATCTGCGGGCTTTGTAAACTCCAGACATTGTGCATGAATTAAAGAACAATATAATGAAGTTTTAATGAATACAAAGTCACAGTTAATGTAAAATTTATATATAGCATGCCAGAGGGGAAAGGAATTTAAAAGTACTTTTAATCATAGATTATTGGCAGCTGGATAGCTCATTTTTATACTTTTCTAATGGGCTCTTGGTATTTATATTATCACATTTATCATGCCAGTACAGTATATTGTCTGACTTGGTACAGTTCAGAAAGTCAAATGGAGACCAGCTCATTTCAAGCTTCATTTGCTAATGAGGCATTTCTGCATCCTGCAGTGATTGTGGAGCTGGTGTCCACGATGGCTGCTTCTTTTGATTCAGTCATAGACCACCTGAGAGGGGCTACTCATCAGCTGCATTTATAGGCAGTTTCACTCTTACTGAAGGATTAGCAGCAATATTTGACATATTCTGCAATGGCCTTCAGCTTACTGGAGCAAGCAAGCTGAGATCTACCACAGAGTAGAGGAAACATGCAATTAACTGTTACTAGCTGCAGCTAAACATGAGAATGAGCATCTAGATTTTATCCTGAGTACATGCTTTCAGTGCACAAATATATCTTTTAGCAACATTATCATAAAATCTACATCTTACTGTACTGACACAAGGCACATTTTCAGCACGCTTGTCCACTCCTGTTCACCTGTGACCTTCCCAGAGAGTCAACCACACACACAGAACTAGCAATGTCTTACTTCTCCTGGGCTCTGCATAAGAAAACAGAGTAAAACTTTCAGAGACCAATAATTTTGTAGTGAAGTAGACTTGGGTTAAAGCTATTAAAATCAGTAACAAATTAAGCTAAAAGATTCCATGACACCCAAAAAGAAAATAAAAATAAGACCATAACTGAAAGGTGGAAGAGATGTCATATTATATATAAAGAATCAATTTCTTTTAATTAACTCTTTATCAACGCTGAATGCATTCAACACAATTGTAAGTACATCCATGATTTTAATGCATTAAATATGTAGCCCACAAAATTCAAATAGTGCAGGAGATACTGAATGCCAGAGGTTTGGTACAACTACTGCAACTGTGTTTTATGAAAAACAGAACAATGGTTTAATGCTTCCATTTTACTGTTTTAGTATGCTCATTACATTATTTTTCCCTTTATAAACTGGAAGGATACAGAGCTAGAAAACATTTTAGTCTTTCACTTTCAACATGACATTTAGTAAAAAAAGTTACAAAACCCATCAGCTTTTAATAAACAAAACACACCAGAGTTCTTCAGCTAACATAACACAGGATTATTGCCAATAAAGAACTTTAAAACAAGCAAAATGCTGTCTTCAACTGCAACAGTATTAATTCAGAGTAGCAACAGTAAACTCCATGGAAATAATCTGGAATCACACCAGAAATAAGGAGATGGTGATTGTTCCCCCACCTTCTGAACTCCCAGAAATCCATTAACTAAGAGCTTAAAACAATAGGAAGGTTACAGCACAAAAATGAAGCAGCAATTACCTTCAAGGGTACCATGAGATATTTCAAGACTGAAATTGTTCTGAGTCAAACGGCTTCAGTGCATTATGATTTGGCTTTATAAAAACATTTAAATGCACACTACATATAGAACACTCAAGTGCCAGAGTCAGGTAGTTAAAACAAAAAAAAAATCACTGTATATTCCTTACAGGTGACTGAAACTCATGAATTTAAAAAATATTGCTAAAAATCCAGTTCAAAAAAAGAAAGTGAACATTTTATGAAAGAAATATTCTATTTGCAACTGTAACTTATGCTATTGGTGCTTCCATTTGATGGACCGCTGATGTAAATCTAACTGGAAAAGATACACTCATAAATATATAAAAATCAAAACAGGCAGGTTCCTCCTTCCAGGCTGGAAACAACTTCAAGATACATGGCATATTTAACCAAGGAAAGGGACCTAAGCTTCACCCCAAGCCTTTCATAATGCACTTAATGAAATATTTTCTTTTAAAAGAACCACTGGTATTAAATAGAGCTTTTTCTTTACATACAGTATTGGTATATACAAAACAAACACAGAACAAAGACAGATGCAAAAATCCTAAACAAGTGACTTCAGAAGTCCTGAAGCTCAGGAATATTTTGGTAGAGGTCCAAAGTCTCTGGGTTTGAGAAAGCTCCCCGCTGCTCAACGTCTTTCCCTGCAATTATTTGCTTCACAGCTACTTCCACTTTTTTCCCATTTATTGTATACTGAAAAACAAAACCAGCAATGATAAAATTAAATTTTTCACATAGTAGCTTCACAGAGATAGTCATGAACCCCCCACCAATCCAGAACTCAGTTAAAATCTAGAACAGTGTCTTCCCTTCTCTGCTCCACTTGAGACACCCAAATCTTTGTTCTGAAAAATCACTTGAATAAGTGGAATTCAAAGAGTTTACAGGTGATTTCAGTTTAGTACTCTTCCTCAGTAATACTGTGAGAACCTGATCAAGCTACAGCTTAGACCAACAAAACTAGATCAGAATCATGGTAAACACCAAGAATATTTACATTCTGACACATCCAATTTTCAAACAATTTTTGATTTTCTAAGGATGGGCTCAAAAACCAAAGCCAACTCCATTGAGCTTTGGGAGAAGAAAACCTTGACTTCCCCATCTGAAGTGGACAGTCTTTTTCTCATAGAGCAAAGTAAAACACTGAGCTTAAATGGTCCTCCTAATTTAGATGTTCCAAAAGTATAATAACCAGAGGCTTCACCTCCACTTATTAATCACAAATTCTATTACATTGTTACTCTAAAAGTAAGGATGTTGCAGACAAAAGCCTAACTTAATTCTTCTCTTTTTGGGATCAGACCACTGTAATTTGTGACTAGTGAACTCCAGGCACCACCACTGTAGAGATCTTCAGAGCCAGGTTAAATAACACTCTTGCAATATTGATGTTGATACTAAATCAAACTTTTCCTTATTAAAACTACCAAAAGTCATATGTAATGACTACCCTCCTGAACCAACTTAATCAAACATTCTTCCTCCTCAACAATTTTCAACCTAATTTTCTTAAGTGCTCAACCCAGAGCACCTCAGTGGCCTGCACAGGAACTGCCCTCTTCAAAAAAAAAAAATTAATCAGACTGTCCAGTAAAGTGAGTTTCCTTAATTTAACCAGTAATTGTCTTGTAGATGACCAGAATGCTCATCCAGTCAGAATAAGACTAGAAAGATTTGCACTAAGAGCTTATAGTATGTTTTTTAACACCTGTTTCATTAAAAAACATGCTTTGTATTACTGAAGTCCTAATTTTAACACAGCTATACTATTTCTACCAGTATACCTCATCAGTGGACAGTCAGTATTGGATTGTATTTTGAGATAATTATTCAAATACATTTCTAGAAGTAGCAGAAAACAGAAAGAGGTTTCCCTCCCAAGCAAAAAACTTTCAAAGAAAGATGGGAGACAGCTTTGATCACTTTACCACTGGCATATTTACCTGAAAGGTAATTAGAATTCACTCAATTGTGAATTCAGTCAAAGTGTGACCTAATTAATGATCTAAGCAGGTTTTCCTGAGGGGCAGCCCATCACAAACACCTCATTGCCATCAACTTTGTGCTGTACATTCAGGTGATTTACAAGGTATAGAAATTCAATGCTTCCTGCAGAAGCTAAGCTGAAGCCCAGAAAATCTTGACTTCATTTAACAGGTGCAGTGGATTTTACATTCACGCAGAGAGGACATTTTGAGCCAAGTATTATTTGTCAACAGTGTCCTGAAACAGAAGTAACTCAACAGATCAGAACCACACTACTGTGCATGCCACAGAGGCTGGGATTCCTGAACCCTAGAAACCTGCAGTGGCAGTAAATGGGTATCAGAATATCAAATAACAGGTCTGAAGTCTCAAGTCTTTTCTCCAGGTGCACTCAAGTCTACGTGCAAATGGACTTGAGAGAACTACACTAGACTCTGCTGCTGATACAGCTGTAGAGGAGACTCAAGCATGAGATGGCTACAATTCCATTGCCACTAGAGTTCATACTGCAAGGAAGAGCACTTGGAGCAGCAACACAGCTCCAGAAAACTGAGAATGTAGAACCTTTAACCATACAAATTTATCTCCCTCCACTTGTAAGTACAAAGATTTTAGTTACTGCTACAGTTAAGACAGTGATAGAGCTACCTTTAAGGGGCTAAACAACTTATAAGAGTGATATTAAAGTGAAATGATTCACAAAATTTTATAAATTTGCTCAGTGCTCTCAGTTTTCATGAGAATGTCACTTGAAACAGGAAAATGAAACAAAAATAAGCTTATGAGTAGCCAGAAAAGCTGAAGTTAAATTACCTTTTTAACATTTTCCTTTAAAAGGCTTAATTATATATTACTGAGAAAAACACAACACATTTATAAATTGAGAATGGGCATTTTTAGGTATTGTTAAAAAACAAAAACATGCTTAGCTGAAAAGGAGATGAAGTAATGTTGCTAGGCAACATAGACAAACTATTTATAAAGCTCGAATACACTTTTGAGATGCTAAAATTTCCACGCATGTGGGTTTGAAGAGCAATGACAACTGCTCCTTAATTACTATTCAAGGTGACAAAGAAAAAAAGTAGGCAGCATTTTTCATGACATACCGGAATGCCTTTGGTTTCTAGAATGAGGCTTGGAACATGCCTGGCAGAAAGTGCTATACGTATTGCATCTCGAATTCTTTTCACCAGGTCCTCACTGAACGCACAGTTTAATGCCATCTTCAGGAAAAGTATCACCCTCTCCTCTCCATCTTTGTTGTACTGAGGGACACAGAGGCTATCAGAAACCTCCTCAAAGGCTTCAACTGAAAATAAAGGAAGAGTCCTTATTAGCATTTGTATATTATTCTGGATGCACATTTTTTGTGGTTGTGTTGAATGTATCACTTCTCCTAGAGCTGCAAAAGCAAACAGACATCTTGGCTAGGCCATTCTACAACAAACTTCCCCTCTGGGTGCTCTGAAATTAACTTCTGCTCAGGTGGAAATCCCAGGTTTAAGGACCCTATGTATTTAGGTCCAGGATTAAAAAAACCAAACATTTTTGCTATAACTTTTAGGACAGAAGCTTTCACACTAAACCACTTCCTCTGGCTTTCCTCACAACCCCCATCGCTGCACAGAGAGAGAACCAACATTCCTGATCACACAAGGGCAAAGAGAAGTAACAGGCCCTTACATCTCATATTAGCACCTTTGCAGGCACAGAGTTTCACCACCTTTCAGATGATAAACCTCCTTTGAAGTATGAAGCACAAGCTCAAGAACTGCTTCTAATCATTAGGAAAGATACAATAAAACTAGTGTCAAGAGCTTGTCTTGAAGGAAAAAAAGGAAAAGCTTCAGAAGTTATGTACTCTCAAAAAACTGCACAATATAATTAGCCTGTGAGGCCTTGTTATACACAAGCAACATCTTATGGAGAACACAACCACTCATCTCCACTCCTACATCAGGATACTTCAGGAAAACAACCAATTTCAAGTCTGCAAAACAGACCTTTACTGTTAATGCTAATATGCTCTGTACTGTCTTTCATTTGAAAAATGGCCTTTGATTACTTCATCCTTCCAAACACCTTTATCATGCTTACAGTTCATATTTAAGGCAGTGTCACAGCTGAAAGAGGTGGAAAGTTGATTTCATACCTATGTTATAGATTTCAGAGCTTCCAAATCTTACTCCATTTGGATTTAATGTACCATCACTGAAAAAAAGTAAAAATCACATACAAAGAAAACAAAGAAGCATGAAATTGTGATTAGAGTTTAATGAAAAGAGAAAAATTGATGCAATTAACCAAGTCTCTCTACATTTCACACAGTGAATACACAGCCACATTAGGAACAGAATTTTAAAAGAATTTGATTCAAAAAGTCATTTTGCTCATTAGAATGAAGTTATACATAGAACCTCAATGTTATGCATTCACCTTTCTTAGTCCCTCCCTTTTCCAGTAGCCTACAAACACATACACACCCCACTGATGACAAAACACACCAAGATTCTTTGTGGTACTCTATCATACTGCAATTGTGTATTATTGCTTTCCAGTTTTATAGCTAGAACTTGTGTTTCATGTACAGCAGCCTCACACCATACGTCTGTCACAAGTAGTCCTTCTCAACAGTGCCAGATGTAGCCTTGAGGCATTCACTCAACATTGTTTCAAACAGAAACTTTTAAATGCAAGCAAAAAATTCAGCCACAATTGTGATCTTGAGCATTTATAATCGCTAACACAAGTACAACTTTATACCTGACTTTGTATAATTAAGTACTGCTATAAAGCAAGTCAATGGCAAAGCCAAGACCAGAAGACCAGTTTTGTGATTCATCACTTTGAGTGTGCTGTACTCAAACTCTTATAGATGATCATTATAGAAATCAAGGAACACAAACCCAAGTCCATTTCTGTCTTGTGTTCACTTATATAAAAGTGGGGTAGAACTTTGAAATGGCTCCCTTCCTTCTAATCCAGGTGCTCCAATTAATTTAAAGGTTGAAATCCACAATACTAAGTGTAACAAAATGAATACAAAGCTAATAGGCATGACAGTATCATGTACATTATGCTCCAAGATTAAGTTTGTGACTTTCAACACCTGTTTACTCAGAACACTTTCAAAATATTTTACCTGCGACCCAGCATGACAATTCCTCCTGTCTTGGGATTAATTTTGCAGTAATCACCATGGGCCCAAACACCTAGTAGAGAATGACAAAGGTTAAGTAGCTGATTTCTTAGTCACAGCAGACATTTGAGTAACAACTTGGGTAACTTAGTAAAATACATACAAAAAATGTAACATACAAGGTAGACATTGGGAACTATCCACAGATAATGCAGCAGTACCTAACTGTGCAAGCAATCCACCTTGCATTTACTACAAAGAGCTAGCACACTCAGAAGAGTTGGTCACATATTAGGAACCACCTCTAGGTTATCTTTGGTTACTTGTTTGCATGACTATACAGCATCCTTTAGAAAACAGATGAATCACTGCTCTCAACACCTTGAGGAAACCGCAAGAATCTTCCATAAAGGTAACAATATTCCCACCAGTCTCTCTTGACCCACTTTTATGACGTACAAATTCTGTGCAAGAAGCTTCCCAGGCTTGCACAATAGCTCTCAATTCCCTGGGGAGCTTGTGGTGTTTAGTGTTCTTAATTAGTGCTAATGTCAAGTCAAATTTGACTTCTCAGAGCTGGAATAGTTTGTATTATTTTTAATATTAATACTACTACAGCAGCCTGCCATAGACAGAGATACAAGCCAATTCTCCCATTTTTTTTTTCTAGAAAAACAGACCCCAAACCTTAACTACTTGCATGAGCACATAAGACCATTTTCCTAACTTAAGTTACAACCTTAAGCCCATTTACAAAAGACAGAAAGAGATTTCAAAAGAACCTCTGGACAGCAGCAATTTCAGTCTAACAACTGTTGTTCTTTTCCATTTGTCAGGCTCACATGCAGACTGCGACTTCCATGTTCTCTCAGCTTTCTTATATGATTACCTCCTGCTGCATGTCCCGACTTTTCTTGTGAATCCACTCTATATTGCTGCTATTTATAAGAAAAGCTTCCATCTCCAGATAACAGCAGCTTGAAGTCCCGCTCTTACAACAGCCCCTGCCCAGTAGGCAGCAGGGAGTTTGGCACCACTCTGCCACATAAAAGGTCTGGATGAGCAGAATCCTTCACAATTCTTCAGAAGAAAGCTCCTGTCCCATAGTACATATTCCTTTACACTTACCCCCACTGAAAGACTGGATGAATGCAGAATATGCGTGTTTAAGGCAGCACATATTTAAACCTCATGCTAATGAGGTAGCAGGTCAGCATTTATCCCTTCAGACTCAGTCCTCCAGGTAGGAGCAGTCTGGCAGAGTTGCAGCAGCACTCATTAATGGAGGATTGCTCCCTGACCTATTCAGCACTTCCATTTCACACTCCAGCCAAGCAGTCTATGTCTGCACTCCAGGTTATCAGGCTGTTACAGTCGTATCTGCCTAATGAGAGCAGGAGCAAAAATGGGATTGAAGCTTTCCAAAGCTTCTTATTAAATTGATTTGGATCCATATTCAAACAAAGCACTAGAAAACAGACAATTATGAAACAGGCCATGGGGTTCTAATCTTGGAAATCGAGATTCAAAGCTGCACCTGCGTATCACTGAACAAGAATAAGCCTGTACCTTCCCAAGAGCAGCAATACAAATCCAATCCATAGCAATGGTCAGTTTGAGCAATAGCCAGAGCCCTTCATTACATACCTGGGTATTTTGAAAAATAAGCCTTCCTGTATTTGTTTCCATTCTCATCATTCCAGAAATGCGTAGGCTGACAGGGAATAGGCTTGGTACAGACCAGCTCTCCACTTTCACCCCAAACTGGTTTTCCTATTTACAAAAAAAATAGGTATTTTCTGCATTTCCCTTCTGTAAACAATAGGGTATCAAAGCAAAGAGCATCTACAGTTATCACTTCAATGCCTGATGCTGATGTTTGAGATGAGCTGTGACTGCTGGTCTTAGCTTGTGTTCAGCTCCTACACTCAGCCATATCTTAACCTCAGGAACTTCAGGAGGGTAACTTTAGTAGAGCAATGGAAAAAGGAGAGCCTTCTTTTACACATCATCTTCACTAGAGTCCAGTATGATCCAGATCAGATTGATCCAGATCCAGGTTCTGTGGAACATTTCTAAAGTTAAGTGACCTATGTAACAGCTGTTTATTCACAATGAATGAAACCTGAGGTCACGTAACTACTGTACTTCTAAGTCTGCATAATATT
Organism: Nycticryphes semicollaris; assembly: GCA_013400055.1. Taxonomy (NCBI): domain Eukaryota; kingdom Metazoa; phylum Chordata; class Aves; order Charadriiformes; family Rostratulidae; genus Nycticryphes; species Nycticryphes semicollaris. The sequence continues at coordinate 387,886 of VXBJ01000608.1, forward strand.
TTGGACAATAGTTACCTTCATCATTCCACGCTTCTACAGCCATTCCAAGATTTCTGGCCTGAATTTCTCCTTTGTAAACTGGAATTGTAACATTCTGACCCATGAAACATGAAATGATATCTGTCCCACCTATAATAAAAGAAAACCATTCAGACTATACAATACTCTTTAAAAAAAATCAAAACTGGAAGCTACATAAAGATCTCTGAAACAGCAAATTGCCAACTTTGCCAAATGCTTCTGATCCACATTAAACAGCATAGAATAGTTACGTGACTTCATAAAAGAAGCTTAATTTCTTACTTTATATATCTTCTAGATTAACACACTTCATGCAGAAATATTCCTAAGGCATAACTTTTCTTCTTCCACCAGTTTCTTTAATCTCATTTAAGGAAATTTCCATTTATATAAGAGTAAGAAAATAAACAGGCCCTAGTTTACAGATTTAGATATTTAAGATTACTTAGAAAAACTTTCTTGTTTCCCTTAAAGTAAACAGACAAGCTCTTCCACTCAGTATTTACTTAGTCTTTACATCTTGTTCACATTAGCACGGGGGAAGGGAAGGAAGGAAGAGGTGAGCCATGTCTATAGGATCAACAGTTATCTTAATAAAAACAGATACTGTCAGAGTGCTTACTTAACTGAAATACCTACAGGCCTCCTAAGACTTCAAGGAAATAGAATTATAAGACCCAAATTAATCACGTTAGCTTTACTCAAAATAGTCTTCTGCATTTGGGATTATTAATGCCTATAGTAGCAAGATCAGGATTCAGCACTACTATTACCAAGACAAGAATCACAGCTGATTTCAGTAGCATAATAAGACTTAAAAAAAATAAAAATCTAACTAAGCCAAGTTAAAGCACCCTTTTTCAAAGTCAGCCCTCACTACAAAACAGAACAAGGAGTTTTGTGGTGGACTTTGTGTGAATAGCAGTTGCCTCAGCTAGCACGCCTCACAACAAACTGCACAGTATGTGGGCTTGATATTTCTCTAATTATGTAATTTACAAAAAAATCTGTCTGCAATGCCAATTACTTGGCACAAAAGAATTGAAATGGGAACACAGAAAAACCTCTCCAAGAGGTATTTTCTGCTAAAGTCAGCTATTTGCAGAACAGTATGTTCTTTAGGTTAATAGATTCTTTTCTTGATCTCACCCTGCTACCCCTACGGACAACCAGTCAAAATAAATGATCTGCTTAAAATAAAAAAAACCCCTAAAACTCAAAACACTCACCATGTCAGAAACATTCTACCTAAAAGCATTTGAGTGTACAAGCTTCATTATGCCACACTGAATTATGCAAAAAATCTCTACACTAAGACAACAATTAATTCTAGTCTAACTATAACCAAGCCTGAATGATCCAAGGCTTAAGCTTCCCCAATATACAGTGGGGAAACAAGGAAGAAGGAAACACACAGGCAGTGAACAGAATTAATAAGGTGCACTCAGCATAAAAGCATCACCTGAAATGGATCCCAGGAGGACACTGCTTTTTATATGTTTGTAGACATACTCATAGCTTTGAGATTTGAGCGGTGATCCTGTAGACAGTATCGTGTGGAGTGTTTGGAGATTGTGTGTTTCACCTTAAAAAGCAGGAAATCAAAATAGGTTAAGGTAGAATTTTTACAAGAGTTTGTAACTATTTGTAACTATAATCCAGAGTAATTACATGAAGGACTTCGTGCCAAGATAAAGAGCCAGAATCTGAAGAGGAAAGGCAGGAGGGAGGATATAAAGGGAGTCAATAGCTTTTTAAAGCTTACATGGTTTTAGATTTTTCTCTTCTAGCACAGCCAGCCACTTTGCCCCCGTTCCAAGGATGGTGATCCTAGAGGGGAAAAAATGTTTAAATGTTTTACATATATAAACATTAAGATTCTAAAGACCTGCAATTCCCACTGCAGTCAGCAGAGGCTGTTGGACTCTATACATTGATTAGTCAAGCAATACAGTCACTTAAAGCTTTCTAAGTGCAAGGCACATCCTTTTGAGCAATTAAAATTAGGCAGAACACATATCATCTCTACACCTTTAAAACTTTTAATTCTATATTTAAATATGAAGCAAAGCTTTACCACCTCATGGAAAACATTCACTTTCATTTACAGGAATTCGTAACTGCAGAATACTCCAAAGACATCAAAAAATGTTATAACATTTACTTCATTCATGGGCCATAATTGCCACTAAGATGCTTAACACTAAACTGCTGCCTTGCTACACCCTTACATATAAAAATTTTGCCATTTCAGGGCACAACTTAAAGAATACTTCACTCTTAGGACAGCAGCCAGTGATTTTTCTTAGATGCTTGTTTAGTTTCCACTGATCAAAGTCTGAGTTGCAGGTGCCTAACTGAACATGAAATTTGGCCTAGCTAACTGAACCTCTGAATTCCAGCCTTATAAAAAAAAGTGTATTTACAGCTCTGCAATACAACACAATTAAAGCTTTAAACGAAGGCTACACCCCTTCCCTACTCTTTTGATGGAAGTGCTAGTTAAATGTTTCTGCTGACTTTCAGGAAATCTCTTCCCTGCCTTCTGCTAAATCACTCTAGATTACAGCAATAAACTCGCTCAAGAAAGAGACAGATATGAGACAGATAAGGGTAAGGGATACAGTCTGAGCACACAGAACATGAACACATACATCTGTACAACTCACAACAGGATGCTGTTATTTTTGCTTTTACTGCACAGGCAAGGAGATAATACAGTTTCAGACACAGAGGCCTATTTCAACACTACCAAAAGTTAACATCTTCCTCTGCCATTTATGTGGGTGACAGTTACTGAGAAGCTGCCACCTCTTGGGTAGGGACAGGGACAGGCTATTTGCACATACACACAGTGCACAGAGCAGTTTATCAGGTACATGGGAACTGCACTGCGAGAGCCCACAGAAGTGTGCAGCTCCTCCAGTTATGTACCACAACCATGTGAACTATTTTTACTCTTGTGTAAGATCTTACTTCCCTTCCATGCTTCAAATAAAAGCTTATTTTAAGTTAGAATACATAATGCTTCTGTTTATTTTTAAGCTCTTTGACACTTCCTCTACAGCACATGTAGAGCCTATTCTCCTATTATTTCCTTCCAAACGCTATATAATTGGTGGATGGTGGCTACATAACTTCACTTTAACAGATCTTTAATTGATGTCCATTTTAATAATTCTTGTCAGGCAGTATGAGCTATCTTGATGATACCATAAGAATATGCTATCTGAAGGAAAGTATGGTACATCAGAGAAGCAAGGTAGTCTTAACATGTTGAAACCTTTTAATATGTAACATATGACTGAGTTAGGAACAGACTGCATTATGAAGTACCACACAGATGGCCACCGCTTTTAGCACCAGATTACACAAGTGAGACATGCAGACACATTTCAGTTATCTTCACTTACTTCTGGCATGTGGAAACAACGCTTAAAAATAAGCTGTGTTATTTGTCAATTCTAAATTTTTGCCTGTTCTACTGGGGCTTTTCTGGGGGAGCAAGGGGTAGCTTAAACTTGTAGTTTTGTGTGGTTTGGTTTTTTTACTGGAAGCATTCTAACAAGGCATTAAAATGTCCAATTATAATAGCCAGAGACAAAATGTCAGTTTTTAAATATTGCATGCCACAAAAGAGTGAACCTTAAATTATTAATTATCAAGAGTCAGAAAGCGAATCTTTTGGCATCCACTTCCCACAAATGAATTCATTTTAATTATCAATTAAGAAGGACACTAATTTTACCAGTAATGTAATTCAGATTACTCCTTACATCCAGTTGGCAAAATAGAAAAGTTTAAAAAAACATAGAATTTAACCACTGAACAAAGCTAAGTACCACCACAGAAGTTTACAGTTGTTTATTCAATACATGCCATTTCTCTAGGCTTCAAGAGAGGGCACTGTCAGCATTTTTAGGGGCAGAGAACTGTGTAAAACAGTTAACAAACAGCTTGGAGAATTAGCCATTATAGATTAAGCAGCAAAATATGAAAATATAAGCAACCCTGCTGAGCCTTTCCAGTCACTTTATGTCTATAAGTCAGAGTGTTATATTGAGTGTTAGGTTGAGCTGCCTGAAATAAAAGATTCTTATTTTCTAAGTTCTGAGTGTACTGAGAAATTACTCTTCAGATCACTCCCATTTACTGTCTTTTGAAAGGGCTGCTCTTGAGAACTGACTATTGAACCTAAGTTCTTTGTTTGCCTGGGATCCAAATACTTGACTCAAATTTGAAACAATCAGCTCTTTGTCTCTTCTGCTCTTTCAAAGACTGTTTCAGTACAAAATTTTAAAAAGTTGTTCCACTCAAGGCTAAGCCAAAAGATAAACTCTGTCATGCTACATACTGGTTTATGACTAATGGAGTGACACCTTTAATGAGGTCGCTTGTATGCAGTCATTGGAACAGCAAAGACCATTATCCTGCCATTTAATGTTGCTTACATACCCTAGTCTGTCTGTCAAGTCCCAGAGCACATTTGGTGATGGTATTAAAGGAGATCCGTCATACAGGACCACTGAAGCTCCTGTGGCAAGTGCAGACACTAGCCAATTCCACATCATCCATCCAGTCTGGAAAAAAAGATACCTAACATTAGTTTGTCAGCCAGCTGTCCCCTTTCCTGGCAGTTCTGTCACAGGATCAGGAGTTTCTTGCTGTCATATGCTGGTAGGAGCTACAGGCAACTAGAAAGGATGGATAAGGGAAGATTTTGGCAGAAACTTCTGGACCAAGGCATGCTCCCTGCCCATATGTGAGGGGTGTAATCTTCCCTTCCACTCTCCTTGCCTGAGGTTTTTCTGCTTTAAACTGTTAAACCAGCGCCTGAGTTTAGGTATAATCAGCAGAGATGGGCATAATCACATTTACACATCAGAAACTAAGGCTGGAGCACTGTATCCTCTCACCTGTCCCAAGATTGCATCAGTTACACATTCCTGATCAATGTTTGTCTAACTTATCCTTACAAATACCTAATGAGGTGGGGATTCTATATCTCCCTACACACATACCTTTAAAGCGTGAGTCAAGAGACAGGACAACTTTGGGGCAAGGTAATTATGTCTCCATGAAGATACTACAAACTGACTAGTAGTGTTAAAGTCCAGAAAGGAACTCATGAGGAAAGACATTAGCCTTCTCAAACTGCTACAGTAATAAAAGACTTTGGAATAATTTTCTTTACCACAGCATTAGAAAAAAGCCCCCTCATAAAACTGAGCTATGTAGGAGTTCAGTTATTCCCTTTCTTTTACTAAACTTAAAGCTGTACAGCTTCTTTCCTCCCCACCAAACCAGAAAGACATAAGTTCTCGTCTTCAGAATGGTTCATCCTTGCATGATGCAGGAAGGTGAAGCCCATTTTGCAGGTCATATTGATGAGGCAGTTAAATCAATAAACCTAAGAGACTGTAAAAATCAGTTTTCCTCACTAATTTGATCAGAAACACTTAACGTAGGTTTGACCTTACAGCAGAAAGGTCTCTATTATTCCATCCAATTTTTTTTAAAACTCAATTAGGTAGGGCAATCCCTTGCAGAACTGGAATTAGCTACATAAAAGCATACGTCTAGGTAAAGCTCTCCCATCCTCAAAAGAAAAATACAAAGTATTTTTAAATGCCTTAAGCCACACTTGCCGTTGTATAGTACATAATAATGTCATTGCTGGTCATGTTGCCATGAAGCATATGTTCCTTCAGATGTTGTATTAACGTACCCTGAAAAAAAACAGTAAAAGAAAAATATAAGTTCACAAATGAAAAGCAAGAATCTGACAGCACATTAAGACTTCAAAAAAGCCTAATGTTGTCAATCTTTCACAGGATGTACTCCAGGATTACAGGGAAGTATTTCCTTTTAACCACAGCTGAAATAAATCTCAGCAGCAGCAGCAATTGCATTCTCCATTTTCTCACATAACTTTCCAGCCTCTCTCATTAGACCTCAGCAATTCCCAGTGAACATCACTTGTAATCCATGGAATAAATAACTTCTTTCACTTCCATCTCTGCTCAGCCATCAGAGTTGCAGAGTACTCCATGCAGGCTATAATTTTAACAGCATGCTTTTACCAATCAGATTTTCCAAAATAAACCCTTTGACAGTTTCATTTTCAGTATATCCAGGCAACCAGGAAGAATGAAGGATCTAGAGCTGCTATAAACTGCAGCAGTTATACATAAACACTATTTATCTAAACTATTTTCTCTATTAACAGCTAGGAGACAGAAAGACATAACTATACACATCTCTGGTAAATACTGAAGTGACTAGCAATGTGAAAAATCCACCTGCTCAAAATATCAGTATTAACAATAACATAGTTAAATATATTACTTCCTGTTCTCTTTTGTTGGAAATGCTACTGAAGTACCTTTATGATCATAATTAAAGCATAACTTGTTAGGATAAATAAATTTACAAGCTCCTTCACTAAGTCACTTCCTTGCAGTGACTGATGTGGTTGATTTGAAAATAAAGATGTTTACATTTATGCAAGGACGTATAGTGAAACTATGAAGAGCCTTGTAAGCATGAAACAAGATTTATGCTGAAAAAAATAGATTACAGATAAACATTTGAAATGAAAAAGGAGAGTCATAAAACTGGCACACACTTTGGGAGAAGAGGCAGAAAACATTAAGTAAAAATAAAGGAGTAAATCTTATTTTCTCTCTGCAACTCAAAGGAAGCAAGTCTGAATTCACCTGCTAGTGTTTGAGTTCACTAAACTGTCCTAATGCTGCCACCTAGCTATAGCTACCATTATCTACATTTACAAATTTTAAAAAACCAAACAAACCCTAAAATTTAAAAACATTGTGTTTAACCTAACCGTTAAGGTTGCCAAAAGACTTGCAGGTCTTAACAAAACTATTCTGTTTACAAAAGCAAGCACATTACCCCTGAAGAGGAATCTGGAAGAGCCACAAGAAGTGGTGAAAAAGTCAAATTAAATTTAAAAAAATTGGGTTTTTCTCCCCTCCATTTAGTTGTTGGTATTCCATAGTTTTGGAAACAAAAGGGAGTTTTTTTAGCAGTGACTGTTGGTAGAGGCTACAGACTACTACCCTGCAAAAAATCTCAGTCTAGAAACAAATGTATTGTAGTCGTAGGCATAGCTCTTCTAAAGAGCTAACAACCCTAGATGCTCTCTCAAGTCTATTTATAGAACTTGTTTATTTATAGGACTTGTATGACCCTCAAAATAAATGCATTTAGCATTTCCTGACACAGATCTGGCAGTTGATAAAAACTTACTGGTCTGCTTGTCTTCATCAGGCTTAACATATGGCTGGTAAAGTGCTGAGCATCTGGAGCATCAAAAAACAGCAGGGCCCTGCTGCTCCTGAGCCACACCGTGGGCACACAAGGGACCAGTGCTAAGAGATTACACAGCCAAGAGAGAGAGAGAGAGCAGCTACTCACAATGTTGAGCAGGAAAAAAATTCCCAGAGCAGTTTGCCTACAGTTAACACAAGAGTTCTGTAGCAGCACAGCTACTTCAGCCCAGGTCTTCTGAGTCCTTATAATGAGCAGAAATTAACTGATCATGATTTTTACAAAGAAAAAAAAATTCTCTCCTTAGATGGGAATATGGAACAGCCAAAAAGGGGCCTGTACGAAGAGCATAAGAAGCAGAACCAAGACCAGAAAAATCTTACTCCCCCTGAGGCACTACTTTTTAAATAATCTCCTATGACTTTACTTCATTTTCATTATTTACATAGGTTATTTCACTGTGTGTCAAAAAAACACTATGTGCAGAGAAAACAGACTGGAAACATACTGCAGAATTAGGTAAACTGAGTTGTGAAATTTAAAAATGCATCTATAAGATCAATGCTTTAACAACACAGCGTTGAACTGCACTGCAAATAACATTGAAGTGTCTCCACTGAATGGTCATCTCTTCTTGCATCTTTATCAGACCCAAGCTTCAGTTAATCTGAGGCTAGAAAGTGAGACAGAGACCATGGGCTTTTGTTGAAATCAGCAAGAACCCTATTACAGTGGGAACTACACTAAGCCAAGAGCAAACAGAGGAACCCAACCAAATGTGCAGAAGACATCTAAGAATTTCTTTGTATGGATTTTATTGTAGACTATTCAAACTGACACGTACAGAGCATGCACACCAAGAAAGTCTTTGATGCAATAATTTACTTTTACAGCAGATGTGTTAGCAGCAGAACTTAAGAAAAAAAAAAATCACCCTGCAACACAGGAAGTACAGAGCTGCTCAGCAGGAACACAGAATCCTCATAAATTACATATCTACTCAAACCATCATGTTCTCTCCCCCCCAGCAAGGATCAGTAGTATCTAAACTAATGTTGCTCTGTATGAACTGAAAATTATTCTGATGGAGACCAGAGGCGTGAGATTAAGGGCAAGCTAAGCAGCCATACAGATAATGTAGGACAAGAAAGAACATTGCAACAGAGAAAAGTCCCACTGTATGATCTACATCTGTGTTTCTCATCCCCATTTATCATGCATTGCTGAACACACCTGTCCTAGTTCTGCTAATCCACCTTTCCAAATACTTAAGCAGTTTAAAGCCAACACAGCTTCAAAACAGCTGTCGAACTTCAAAATACACCTTTCTTCCTCACAACCATTGGACAGGTGTCCCAAAGGGACCATTTTATGTCACATGCTGTCTGGCATGATCTCCTATTCCTAATATACAAAGCAGAGTGTTTACAGACAGTGTAGAATTTATCTGTAGACAAACTGTTCAGTCCTTGCCATGAGAGGGGCAAGGATGTACACACTGAGTGTGACAAAGCAATCCTGCCCTCAGGCTACCCAAACAACTCCAAAGCCAGGCTCACTAGATGCTCATCCTGACTTTCAGAGCACAGAGCAGAAACAATGGACTCTGGCTAATAGTTATGCAGTTTAATTTCCACAAGTTGGTACAAATAAGGTAGGAAACTCATTCTGCCTGCCTGAAGGGGAAAAATCCCTGCCTTTTATTAAGGCAATACCAATGGCAGAGTTAAACACCATGTCTGACTGCTGGAGACTCTTCCTGACCTTTAATAAGTTACCTAGAACAACTTTTAGAACATGAATAGTAAATAGAAGCCATGTGAGTATGGATGATTTTAGCAGGAACATTGTATACATCTTCAGTCACAGCAAGATACTGCCTAAAGCAAAGGTTCCATACAAAGCAAAACCTACATGCAAAGAGACACTACACCTTCCAGCTTCCTTCCTTAAAAAAGGATCACTGAGGATGACATGCTCTGAACTGAAAGGTGTAGGGAGTAAAGTCACAATAAATCTATATGGGGACCTTGCTGGTTTTAATAGACCTCAACTTGACAGTGGCCAAAAATTGGTTCCAAGCGCCCAGTTCAAGTGTTTTGGCTTTCTACAAGAATCAGTTGGGCAAGTTCTACTAGTGTTTTTGTGAGACACCTGTCCCCAGGAAATAGCTGAAATCTTCAGAAGGTCTCTACACTAGTCTCTCAACCGAACTATTTTATATCCTTATGAATACATACTTGCTTTCAGTCACTTGCAATGAAACTTTCTTTCTGTAAGTGACTGAAAAACTGACAGGAATCAATTCTTCCTTAAAGTACATCATGAGATGATACTGTTGAAGGAAAAATGTAACCCAGGTAGTTAATGATAGTGCAGCTCTAGGAGGGAAGACATACCCCTGCTGAATGAACCATGCATTTTGGTGCCCCTGTTGTGCCTGATGAATACATGATAAAGAGAGGATGACTGAAAGGCAGCTGCTCAAACTCCAGCTGGGGGGCCTGGTCTCCTTTCCCAGTAGCAAGGAAGTCTTCTAAAAAGACACTGCATTAAGAGAATAAAGGATTATTTCCATTTTTCTGAAAGCATTACCCCAGCTCATATATAAGATTACCTCTATCTAGTAGTTCTTTTAAAATAAGCACGTTGGTTTTATTCCTAGTCTTTCTGCTTTTTCTTTGAATTACTAGTTGTTTTCTTTCTTTTTTTTTCTGTTTTAAAATAAAGCATTTTTGAGATCTAATGCAACAAAATCAAGCTGATAAATCTCCACTTTTAATTAGCTGCCAGCCTCAACAGCTCAAAGCAGACTGGAACAATTTGACCTTCAAAGTCTGGAACCCAACCACTTCCAAAAGGTATCCAATTTACATAATCCAGACCAGGAAACAAGCAAAACAAGTTCTCTAATGATTTAAGTGACATTGTTAATTGCTCATTTCTGGAAGCCACTATCTTCCCCCTCCTATATCCTATTGAATTTTGTTTTCATTTGAGAACTACTAATATCAGCAGTGGCTTTATATGCTGCTGCAGTTACTTTGCTTCTACTACTTCTGGTTTCATTAGGAAGCTGGACACACATTAAGAGATCTGGCTAAATCCTAGCTTTTGCAAGTTCAAGAGGTCAGGCCCTTTGCCCTTTCAATAGCTCCCAGCACCCATCTCATGCCTAGTTAAGACACTCACAGCTCAGAAGCCCCCATTACCTGTTTGGAATCTTAGAAATATCTATGGTTTCTCTTGATGAGACATACGGAATGACCACCACTTTTTTTATATCTGGAAGCCCTAGAAGAAAGAAGAAAAAAATATTTCTTACATCCGGTTACATAAATCCAAGTTTTTTGTCTGATTGGATCATACAGTGTAAAGCACTAAGTAACAGAAATAGTTCAAATGCACCAAGTATTGAACAGAGTTTTAAATGTTATAGCCCTCAGAAGGCTAAATTGTTACCTAAGACACGATTTCCTTAATACTTCCAGCCTTTTAAAAATACACATGTAGATCTGTAACTCCAGTACTGTAATACCTCATTTTGTCTTCAGCAGCACCTTGCTTGGGCTTAAAACCATAGTATTCATCAGTCCCTGTTCCCCCACTCATAACTGCCAACTAATTTATCATGATACTTGAGCTAAGCTAAATAAAGACCCTTAAAATTACATTAAAGACTGGTTAGTTTTCATTTAAATTCAGTTCAGCAATTCTAAGTGGCCACAGAGATAATGCAAAGGAGAAAGACAATGACAAGCAGTCAGAAGTGCCACTTTTAGTGACAGTGCAAGCTTTGAGCATTCAAACTACTGCATAACTAAGATGGTATCCAGGGAAATACCTTTTACCACACTAAGCAGCTTTTCCAAGTGGTTATGTTCTTTGCCATTGTATATAACAGCTTCAACAGAGAAGATGAGCTTTGGCTGAATTTGGGAAAATCTGTCCAGCACACCCTAGGGACAATGAGAAAAGCAAGTTAAAAAATATTAATTGCTACAGTAAGAAAATCCACTGACTACTAAATGCAAATTTCAATTCAAGCAAGGAATAAGGAGTTAGCAAGAGAATTGCTAAAAAGCCTGCCTGCTTGTCTTTCACTCACCCAACATCTTCAGATTACAAGGAGATTGTAACAACCTATTTCATGACCCCCAAATATATCAGCCAATAACAAAGACAGGATAACCACAGATCACAGAGCATCATTCACTGAAGGATCAAGTTCAGAAAGCTAAGCAGTTAAAAAATTGACCTTGATAATCAGACTTACAAACTCATTTAAGGACATGCACCTAACCGATGTGAGCAGGAGTCAGGCACTTAATTTACCTGAAGGCCCACAAGACTCCTTCCTGTCTGCACCTGCCAGAAAGTGCTCTACATGTCCTTTTAACCTCTGCCCAACACTATGTTGACCACATACCAGTCCTTTGTTAGCCTGCATAGGGGCAAAACTGAAAAACACTTGTGCTCTGGAAGATGTATTTATCATACGGGAAGTTGGCACTTAAGTCACAGCTTTGTTCTTCTATGATTAACAGAGGAAACCATACCACTCATTTTTACCAGAAAAACTAGATATTGAGAACACATACACATCACCAACAAAAAACTACCACAGATCTTTTAGAACCTCTGGGGCAAGAACACATTCAAATGCTACACTGTTTTCAGGAATTTACTAGAGCTGTTACCCCACTTGAGAGAAAAACCCTTCTGGCATTTATTTCCTTTTTCAGGTACACTGCACACAGCAGCTTACCAAAAATGGGTCTTTTTGTATTCAATAGCAAGAAGCAAATCCTTTTAGTAAAAGCTGTCAGCACATCCCTCTCTAGCTACACTACTTGAAACATTAACAACTACAAGATTACTCAATACTACAAAATTGTCAGCTAACTGTTCAAGAACAGCTCCTAAACCTTGTAAAAAAAAATACTTCAGTCGTGCTTATTCTACCCAGCAATCTTATTCTTCTGTCTTCTGCTTTGTACTCTACTTTGCAGCCAAAATAGGAGATAAATTACCAAATCAAAACACTAATGCAAAATCATCATAGTCAACTAATCTTTATTACACTCCGCCTTTCCAAGTTAAGACAGTCAGGGTTGCAAGAAAGCCAATGGCAGAAGTACAGAGATCCTGTCCTGACAGCTTCTCCACGTTGTTTTTTTAGGAAAGCTCACTGAACACCACAGGTAAGGGACAAGAATATGACTAAATATAAATATACAACTGCCTAGGCTGAATATGTCACTTAACAGCTTTCTCTGTCACCCAAAGATGCATTTCCATTTCCTCATTCACATAAGAAAATACAGTGACACTGTATTGACACCCAACTTTATTAAAAATAAGCCTCACCAGAATCTGTTTCAGTAGCGTAAGAGGTTTTCAAGAAGCCCCTAGTACATTAACTAGCAGACTCAGAAATGTAGATTTAATTAGTACACTGAAGGTACTCTAAGGGAATAATCAAATTTTCTTCTTTTAGGTATGTTATCATACCTACTTATTTGTACTATTTTCAAAGATCAGACCAAGCAGCCAAATTACACACAGCATGTGTGTATATATATGTTTGTGTATGCAGGCAAATACACATTCATGCTGAGCACAGAGCATACATACCCCATATCCATGCTACCTGATGTTCAGAAATGAAGACCAATGAGAACTAAGGGTACTCTAACTGAAGAATCAAATCTGAAGAGAAGTGTGAAGCAGAAACAGAGATGAATACAATTCTCAGGGTTTTACTAATCCTGCTAACACACCCAGTTGGATTCATTAGCACTGGCAGGATCAAATCCCACAGGGCAGCTTGGTGTGATACAAAGGGAATACAAACAGATGGAAGATGTAATTGCTACACTGGAACTTTAATCCAACCAGATGGCTCAGCAAGGAATTGCTTTCATGAAAACCTCAGGTATACCAGAAATGGCTTGTCTATTTGATGAGGCTTAAATCCTGTATTAAAGAAATTGTGCAGGACCCCATGAATGGAGCCACACTGACTTTGCTAGGGCTCACCAAAGATTTCTCCCACACTTCTAACATCAGAGCCACTTTTTAAACTTACATATCCAACAATTTCTTATGCACAGGCTGCAAAGAACTATTTTCCTATTAATATAAGTAAAGGAACTACAGAAATTAGGCAAAAGCTGCCAAGAGTGGCACTCTGCGTGGGAGGGAGCTCACTGGTTCTCTGACAGTAGACTTCCTGAGCACTTGTGAAGTCCCTGGATGTATGGCATTCAGTGTCTGCAATGTGTAGGCAGTTCTGAGAAGTGACATTTTTAAGTTTCACAAAACATATATACACAATTGGATCTGAAATGTTGAAAATGCCACACTATTTCCCAAAACACAAACAAAAATCTTCATTTATGTTACCTCAGCTAATGCAATTGCACATAATGAGGAGTATCTTTTCCTCAGGGTGGAAGCCAATATCCCTGGGGACCTCCGCTAATCTCCCTCAAGATTTTAGGGTTTGAATTCATGCCAGCACATGCTGCCAAACCAAAGGAGAATAAATTATACCAATGGCACTGCTGCTCCAAGGCTAGGTTTCATTAAAAAACTATCACAAAAACTAAATAAAGCTGGGCACTGAAAAATAACAGCACATCAACATGGACAGAAAACATACCAGTACTCTAATGCAAGCAAAATGAACAATCTTCCCCCAAATAAGAGATCAAATCAAATTGCAAAGAAAATACTCCATACTGTCATTTTCTGAGCAAGCAGAAAATGTTTGTAGAACAGATTGATCATTACATGCTGTAATGATTTTCTTAATCATTTTTTTCCTAATGCTACACCCTGAAGTGTAAGGAAGTGGAATGCTGCTGCCCTCTAGCGCTAATCCAGAGCTCACTGCTCCACACCTGTAACCAGATACTGGGATTAAACACTGAGATTGAGAGTACACTAGCTAAATCTTTGATATTTTGTGTTCTGCAATGCACAAACAGGACATTCTCCCAATGCTTTCAGGCAAATTGAGATAGAAAAAGGGTGCAACACTCCATTTTAGAAGTGATTTGTATCTGTTGCTGCTTATGATTTGTGCTAAAGACTATCCAAAGAAGGAACAATATATTCCCAAGATTCCCAGGGCACATTGTAATATCTCTGGATATCATGGTAGTTTTCACCATATTTTACACACAGCATTTATTCCTACATTAAGAAGTCAAACAGGTTGGTGATATTAATCCAAGATTCCTCACCTTGCTGGCTAACAAAGCCTTCTGGAAAAGGCCAACTGGGGTATTGCTCAGTTTACCCACGTAGGAGGCAGAGGGAGGGACTTTTTAGGCAAAGAAACTGGAGTGTGTCTAAGCAGCATGGGGAAAGATACAAGAAGGAAAGGCCAAACCCCAGACAACTTCATTGCATTGCTCCTCATTTGCACGTTTAATATAACAAAAAGCTCACAAGGATTATGAAGATATCCCAACAGGAAGTTAAAGATACTCAAATTACTACACTGAAAGTCATTACTGACAGCTGAAACCACAGATTTCCATTCAACTAAAAATATCTGGTGTACTTGGCTATGCCAGGAGGTGGCAGTAAGACTAAAGTGAACAGAATCTGTCTGCCACTTGAATTTATCACCTTTATATTTGTCTGAAACTCAATGATAGCTTTTATGGCACATGCAATGAGGCTACTCACATTAATACCAAAGTCTGGTGATGTTGAACTCCAGATAGCACCAATACTTGCAGCAGCCAGCATTGCTTCCACCGCATGAATGCTGTTTGGTAAGTAGCCTATGGCAGAATTTGAATGGTTAGAGATGAAAGAAAACAAAAAAAAGGCAAATCTTACAGTATATATAGTACATACAATAGCCAATTTAAACAGATAAAATTTTAAAATCCTGGCCTGAAGTATCCTTTAAGAAGCCTTCCACACAAGTGCAATGTCCTCCTTCAAAGTCAAATCAGTTACATAAGGAATTAGAAATAACTCAGTTTATAAAAATAGTTGTAACAGTTTTCACACCTACAACATTACTCCCAGTTTACAAATGTTTCTGCTTAATCAGTGTGACCCTTAGAATAAGAGGGCAGCAAGGTGAAAAGAGATGCACAAGAGATTAAATTTGTGGCTTGAACAGGGTACATAGAGACTAATGCAGCACCGTGCAAGGGAATAGAGGAGTTCTGTAGAAACAGCCATTAGAGAAGGAACAATTATCTGGAAGGAAAGAGTATAAATACTCAGTTGAAAAGCAGAGATTCAGCTTCACATTTTCTGGTAAACACTGCCAGAATCTTAAGCACAAACAAGCAAAACCAGTGTCTCAGCTGATAAGGGAAAAATACAGCAGGACAAGCCCAGGAACACTCCCACACAAATGCAGCTCTTCAGGTTCATCTCATTAGCTTGCAGCAAGATCTCAAGATTTAATTAAATTTATGCCAAGAAAGTTAGCTTTTCAGTGGGCTCCATTTGAGCAACTCTCCAGAAGGTGCTGGGTGGTTGAGACTGATTCTCAACTGATCAGAACCCAAATCAAGTTAGAACATGAAACAAAATTCACAAACTACACAAAAGTAGATCAAAAATCTGGAGTGTCAGATCACCCTTCTTAAGGGACCAAAAAAAAATGTTTAGGTGCTTAAAAAAAGGCATAATAGGCCTTATTGGAGTACTTTGACATCAGAATTCAGTGCAAACTTAAATGGCATTAAAAATGCCTTCCAAGCCATTTAACAATAGCAGTGAGCAGATCCTGCAGATCCTGGACTGCAGAGCAAACTGCAGGTGCTCCACAAGTATACACCAGACAGCAAGAACTCAGCAATGCAAGGCACGTTTTAAAGACAGGTATTTACGGATGCACTTTTCAGGACAGGACCTAAGGTCACCAATCCTAGTAGCAATTTCTGTTACATTAGCTTTGTCGGGTAGGAGGGTACTGAGCGTGACCTTTGCCAGGTTGTCTACACAGCTTGAAAAAGATTCTTTTAAAGTCTACTATGTAAAAAGTTGAAGTCTTAAACTAAGATTTTTCATCCCAACTCAAAATGGTGAAATCAGTTTCTTATACTAGTTTAACCACTTCAGTTACTCTGTAAACTGCTGTGCTTTTGGGAGAAGCAACTTTGAAAACTGCATTATGACTTAGCCCCAACAATTTCTTTAAAACACAACTTCGAATAAAAACCTCATACCATGTTTAGATATAAATTACTCCCTAGAACTGCCTACAGTTTGCAGTGTTTTGTTCAGTGAAGTTCTTAAGTATGAAGTGCAGCAAAACCTCAAGCCCATAAAGGCATTGTTTATTTTGCTGATTCCCCCCTTAGAGTCAAGGTTTATTATAAAAGGCACAGTATCCCAAAATTTTAGTCATTTTTCCTTTAGAAGTCTTCCTCCCTGACCAATAATTTGAAATATATGAACTTGAACAGGCTAAAATGTCATTTTCTGTGATGAAAGCAGTTCTTTAATTGATGCCAGATATTTTCACTGCGCATTTCTTGGATGGGATTATCAGGGGACCAGAGTGCAATGAAAACTGAAAAATTACTCTTCATGCTTTGGAGCAGTGATTACCTTGCCACAGCTTACAAGCATCAGTTCTATTATAAGCAAGTTCTCCTTTTCACCACTCCTACAAAAACCCTGAAGGCAAGAACACAAGTCTCTGCTTATTACATGCCAGACAATTAAATCATTACTTGCACTTGTCAGTTGGCTTTGAGGCTATCAGCCAAAAATGCCAAAAGGTACAAAACACGTGAGGCAACTTACTCTGCATTTCTTTACCTGCTCACTGAGGTGTTCATGAATGTCATAATCCCCAACACCGGGTATGTTAAATAATGTGGTTCTGTTCTAGAAAGAGATTCTCCAAACATTGCAATGTAAGAACTCCTGTTGCTTCTCAACAGCTCCCAAATTTAAATTGCATACCTTACTTCTCCTGTGAGTCTTTCACATTAAAACTGCATTCTCAGAAATAAAAATAACTCTTCTCACACCAGAATTCCGCAAACCAATTACAGCAACTACCATGTACACAAGACTGTGCCCCTTGAGATACCAACTGACTCCTGACAGCATTCAGTGGGCTGACACACGTCATAAGTGTTTAAAACTCAGTGAACAGTAATGTTGCTGACAAAGCAGATGAAAAATCCAACTTTTTTAGCTGTATTCACATCCAGGGTCACAGAACAGTGACCTAGGTACAGCAGCTCTGTACTACAAGATAATAATGATACATACAGCTACTTTAAATGTTCATCATATATTTGTTCATATATTTAACTACAGTGTGTTCCTTGATACAATATGAGCTAAGGATCAAAACTAACATTTGTCAGCACAGATAAAGCCCACATAAGGTACTTCTCTCTCTGTATCTTAAGGTACCTGTTTTCTGGGACTGGTAAAACAGGTGGAAGGTACTTGCTGTTACTAGAAAGAGGAGGATCTTCATAACCTCTTTGGATGAGCTACAAAGCAATTGAACAGAGTGCTCAAAACACGTGAGTTGAGAGCCCAGGAGTTCAGAGTTTAACACACCAAGGGTGCTAGCAGCACTCCTGACTCTCAAGTACATATAAAATCTCCAGAAGGACAAAGAAATAAAAGCTTTACTTTGACATAAAATGTGACAAATCTCTAACCAGGCCAAGTGATATCTTAAAAACACTCTATGGTGATTAGGTTTGGTTTTTTGTTTTTTTTTTTTCAAAGATGCACTTACAGCCTGGTCTGCTCAGGACAGCATTTTCTGTCAGCTGCTATTTACTTAACCTGGCATACGCTAAGATTAAATACAGATCTGCCCATTTACACCACAGTACTTTATCAACTCAGTAGGTGAAAACTCTAGTCCAAACATTTCAGGTATAATCATGCTTGAGCCTATGCTAGCAGTCTCCTTCTTAAGAGCGCTAAGAACATTCCCTGCAAGCATTTAATAGCTTCATAAAGTAAAATAAATGCATACTCAGAAAAAGAAGCATCCAAATGTTAGTATTCATCTGAATTAAAAAAAAAAAAAAAACACCCACGAACTTGGACCCTGCACCAAAGATGTAGTTCAAGCCTGGGAAGAAATGCATCAGGAGGAAGGAAAGTGGGGAGCTGCAAATGAAATACTCTCTCAGTGGCTTATTGTATTGATCTACACCAGCTCCCCAACAGAAGAGAATTCAAAGACCAGAATTCCAATTTCTTTTTGATATTAATATATCATTTCATACCCCTGTAGGACTTTGAAGTTGTCATGCTGCCTAACGTTACTGTGGCCTGAGACTATTAGTAACATGATAATCCTCTTACAAAGCTAGTTTTAAAACCCACGTAAGCAACTAGGGCTAGTACAGTTACTATAGATAAAATACCAGCTTTAAACAATGTAATTCATTGATGTTTTGTTCACACAAAAAAAAATCCTCAACACACAGGGAAGATCAGTTTGTTTTTAACTGCTGACTTGTAGTAAAACAAAGCTGGCTGCAGGGATATAATAGAAGCAACCTTTCCAGAGATGAAAGCCACAGATACTCCCCATTTTATTTTATTCCTGCTAGAGTCACTGTTATTTGCCAAACAGATGGCCAGGGGGAGACCACAAGTACTTCACATGTGGATTTGTGTAGCTTGGATTAGGTATTGTATCTGTTTCTTCCACCTGTTCAAGCACCATTGACTATTGCAAGATCTTTAGAAGAGATATGTTTCACCACACTGCTTCAACTATGTTTACTATTAAGTGCTATCTCCTGAGTGCTGGAAAGGGAAGACGAGGATGAAATCAAGCTGAAAAAGTGCTGACACCGCTGCTTGTCCACCCACATTCACCCACCTCCAACTTTAACATACTATTACTGTCATGATGCAACCATAAATTGCATTGAACAAAATAGGGGATATGTTAAGTATAATGAAAAGTTAAAAGTAGTCTTGTCTTGGAGGCAGTAAAGCATGGGGATGACACTCACAAGACAAAAACAATGTTAATAGTCTCATGTATAATTCTAACAGCTCAACACTTTAAGTGATTTTAACAGAGACAAAAGGCATCAGAGCCTATTAGGCTGACTAGGTGCTAGGCAACTATAATAAAATTAACAAAGTATCTCCCTTCTATTTAAATGCTGATTTTTCAGCAGCAGTAAAAACATGTCCTGTATTGCTGCTATAAACCACACAAAGAAGCAACGTTCTTTCTACCATCTGCTATAAGTTTGGAAACAAGTTAGGTCCCAGTATGACTTTGTCAAGCTTTGGAGAGCCTGATCTTTGGTACCCCAAGTGGGCATATGACTTGAAATTTCCCACCCAACACTTAACATCTCTCCCCCATTTCCATTTGGAGAACAGTCTGCAGCCTCAACCTCTGCTTGGTGTTACGTTTCATCTCTTCCAGGAATTGCCAATATCCTTCTGGCATATATAGGAGAGAAACAGATGAAAGAAATTGAGGCTCAATTTAAAATATATCTAAATAGCTGGATTGCCATTAAAAATCCCATCAGATATCTTACACAGGGAAGCTTTCTCTGGACAGAACCCAAGGCAAAGCAATCTAGCAGAATCGAGGTTCTAGGGGGGCCATCAGGGGAAGGGAAGGAGAGGAAAATGCACAACAGCTCAACTGATAGGAGCTGATACAGGTTCATCTGACTGGAGATTACAAGGAAAAAAAAAAAAAGTCTTTTACCAGCCAGGGTAAGAGGGCAGAGTGAGAAAAAGTATGTGAAAAATTGCCTATAAGAAAAGAGCACATGAAGACTCTGGATAATTTAAAAAGCTCTACCTGAGTTGCAAAAACATATCATGATTTTAAGGAAGCAATAAGGTCACCTAGATTCACTAACCTTTTCTGCTATCAAAAGGACTCCAAGCACAACACAAGCCCTGCTTCCACAAACAATCCAGCTATAACTGCTCAGAGAGACATTTAAGCAATTGAAATGTTGAAGGGGTCCAGCACCAATAGTCAGTATCTACAGCAGTTGGGCAGAAAAATATCTGCTCTGGAAGTGCCAGACAGGAACTTTAGCTTAGGAAATCCACAACAAGGCCAAGGGGAAAAAAAAAAAAGTCATAAAAAGAGTGCATTCAGTGTGTTTCACAATGACAAACAACATTTACAGAAAGCATTAAAAGTCAACAAAAACTGGACTAGGACTTTGGTGTTTTATGATGTTCAAGTTTTCAGTTACATGCATTAGATATTGTTTTGCCAACATCTTTGGAACCACTTTCTAACACACACAATCCACTCTTACCATTTGAACTACACAGAGGACAGGTAGTAAGAAGCACTACGCTGAAGTTCTAAATACTTAAAACTTCATAGAGCAAGTTTTCCTGTTCATTAGTGTGGTTTCAGACTGAGGCTGTAGCTGCATGACAGAATGTCAGATATGAACCTGACAGTGTTAAGATTGAAAAGGGAGCATCTTAACTTCATCTTTATTCAGACAAACCTTCCTGACTTTGATGAATGGTTCATATACAACTAAGGATTTAGACCTAATTCTATTAAAAAACCAAGTCACCAGCTGTGATAATTAAATATTCAGTTATAAGTTCTATAGAGCACTTCTACCATAGACATGAAATACAAGCTCAAGTATGTTTTAATTAATAGTATTTTTATTAAATAGTAATACATACCCTTCTGTCTCTGAAAACATGGGTTTAAGTTTGTAGCATACAGAAAACAAACCAAATAGTTTCATCACTCTGGGTTTGCATCATGTAAGATTTTACAAATACTTAGGATAATGGCCAAGTATTGCTCAAAAAACACATGATTCCAGCAGTAAGAGATCTGCACATCAGAACTACCAGGTAGGAGTTAAGGAGCTTCAAGGATATTGCAGTTTTGAGTTGCACCACAATGACAAAGCTGAAGAGTAAACGAATGTTACAGAGCACATGAAATATGGAGATGAAGCAGCTCAGCTGGAAGATCAAGCTCAGAAATTTAGAAATAAATGGACTGAGGCCAGCAATTCCTTTTTATGCCTGGACTGAATACTGCACAAGCTGTTCACAAGACAAAAAACCTGTTTATATAGAAAAATCCACATGACCATCTTATGACAGGAAATATTACTTTAGAAGTTTTTGTGAGTTCCTGGAAGCGTCACTGGGTTCTAACTACTGAGCTCTGCAGTGGTATGACTTAAGCAGGTACTGCTCACCAGCTGTTTACTACCACTGTTCTAAAGCACTGGTGGCAGAAGGTAGCACAAGTCCATTCCTCAAGAACTGCAATTTGCAGGGCATCAGATTACCCGGGGCTGTAGGATCAGTAACTGCCAGCTGGCACCGGAACAACCTACCAGGACCATAATTTCCAAGATTGCCCTCATGTCAATCTGCCAGACCTTGTGAGCCAAGGCTCAGCTAGATGCAAAGTCTCCACCACCACCACTTCCATGCAGTGCTTATGAAGCAGACCTTAGTGAAGCTATGAATGAGGTATTTTCCTTCCCCCTCCAGTGCTACAGAGCTTGTAGGTTAATCCAGGCCCCTTCCTTCTGGGAGCTTATTTTGTACAAATGTAAATATAGCAGCATAAGAGCTTTTTCTTTAGAATGTTTCTGTGAAATAGTATTTCATAGTCATGTTCCTATAACCTTGACTACTCACTTGTGTACTGGAAGAAATTTCACCTCTTACCCTTTAAAAAAAAAAAAAGTCACTCACCCACAACTCTGTCTCCTACTTTTACTCCCATCTTCCTCATGGCTGCAGCATACAAAGCTACAGCTTGTCTCAGTTCTTCAAAAGTAACTTTCAAGATTTCTTCTTTGCCTTCCTCTGAAGAAAGAAGATTAAAACAATCAGAAATTATGCACTGCAACATAGAGTCTAGGACAAGCAACTAATTCTAGAAAAATAAAGAATATGGAGTAATCTCAGGAGAAGTTTTAACTGAAAGCTTTTTGCTTTTCAAGTTCCTCTTATGCTATACTAAGTTTTAATTTTTAATGTGAATCCAGTATTAATCAGTAGCATTCACTCAGCAAGCACCAGGACATTTTAAGAGACAGGAACACACATCTGCAAAAATGCAAACAATTCCCTGGCAAAAGGTGTGTTCTCGACAAGCATTCCTGATAAATTACACTTACCAAGGCTACTTTCTTACATGGAAAGAATCTCATTTTCCCTTTTTGCTCAGTTTTCTCATTAGATCTAGGAAGGTGCCATCTTTAGGTTTTATTACAAGTCACTGTTGGCTAGAGTCAGGCACATATAGTTAGCTAAGGTCTGACTTTCAATATGCTTTTTAAACATCTGCATTTGCAAACATACCACAAAGCAAACAAACTAAACTCCACTCCATCTCTGGAAAGATCTGCAGGGTGTTTTCATTTGCACTGAATGTCAGATGTTATACAAGCTGTTAATAAATCACTCGTGAAACAAAATGAACAAATTGTGTTATGAAAGGCAAAGTTTGCCATCTTAAAGGTCTCTTCCTGTACTTCCTCAATGGGACTCCTGCAAACTATTTGGTCTGTCCTGGTGTTATGAAAACATCCACACCAAGAGTGTCACAAAAGCGTACTGCATGCCCTGGTACAGCATGTCCATACAAAACAGCTACCATCAGTTTGATTTTCTTAAGCAAGGAATGATATCTTTACTCTTTTGCCTTCTTAAACTTCTGCCCCAGTAAATTTAGACCTACACAGAGCAAAAGAGCAGGCTGTGATGGGAAATGACACAGAAGTTTAAGTAACATGTAGCTTCTCAGCTGAGCGGAGCCTGCCAACAGATTCTGTTTTCCCACACAACAACAGAAAATCAGATTCTGATCTTGGCCCAAGAAGGAAATCACAAATAAATGAGTCCATAGTAGTGAAATTGCTTAGTAAACTTACATTTGCATTCCTGTGCTGCATTACACCCATGTCACTCCCACAGAATCACCCCTAGTGAGCTCATGAATCTGAGACAAGTTCCCTGAACACCACTCTGACCTAGCAATGAGGGGTTAACAAACAAATACCCTGACTTAAGAGGTCTTAAGAAGATTAAATACAGCAGAAGGTCATGAAAAGAAATGCAGGTGGAAGTCTGTTCTCTACAGAGGAGTGTGTTCCCCCCAGGACTGATACAGCATTCAACTGGAAAGCAATTTTGCTCCTGCTGTTATTATCATTTGTGATTATGTGACACAGCAGTGAGTCGCTGATACACCCCACGACTTCCTAACAAAATCCAAGATCTACAGGGACAATGAAATCATGTCAAACTAAATTCACTAATTATGCTATTGATAAGAATTCCTTCAATTTGAACTGAAAGTATTTAATGCCACTTTTTCCTCAAGTTGTATGTTTAGCTTAACATTAACAAATCAATCATGACAATTCTACATATACTTAGAGTTGACTTACTAACTTTCAATTGTTGCACAAGATGTACTTAACTATATTGATTTTTTCCTCCATTAAATAATACATAAGAAGCTTTTCTGATGATCTCAAGAATTTGAAAGTGACAAGTTCATCGCTTTGAAGCCAGCGTTCTGTTACAAGCTTCATTCCTATCAGATTTCACCAGATCAATTCTTATTACACCAAAACTGCGTCACAGGTTTTCCCATTCTCTCTGAACTGATAGTTGATTTTTAATGGAGATCAGAGATATTTCTTTCAATACCTCTAAGCAGTAAAATGCAACCGATAAGTATTTTTGGTTCAGCAGTAAGCTTACAGAAGACTATTCTATCGTCTCACATTATTTCCAAACAGCTATTGGAATAACAGTAATACATATGCAACCCAAAAACTGATCTCCATGCATCAGAAATCAGACTTTTAATACCTACATGACCAATCCATAGTTCTGCATAATTTTCTCTGCTAATAAGCTGTAAGACTGCATTGTGTATTGTTAAGCTATTAAGAAGCATGACTGCTTGGTCAGGCTTATAAGGATTAAGTCCAGCAGAAGGGGAAGCTCAGAACACAGCACTCACACACCTGCGCAGAAGCTAATTCCATCTAACAGATTAATTATTTTTTAAATTACCAAAGTCAGCAGATATAGGGATATTGTCTGAACATTACCATCCTCATTCTGGTTATACTCAGATTTTACTAGACTTAAATCTTCAGGTATAATAAAAAAAAATTAAGTCTGAGCTATAGTGTTCCAGAGAAGTCAAATTCCAAGCGTTCCACGCATGCAACCAGCCTTCCTTTGTGTATTGTCAAAAGCAGAGTTATTCCTACTTATGTCCCACACAGACCTTAGTATTCCTAAGATAAAAGGCATAGGAAGAGGGCAGGAAGGACAGTATCAAGCAACACTGCCAAAGTACCTCCTGAAAGCAAGCATAATGTTTATGACAAATGTGAAGAAACAGCATCACTCAGTATTTGAGCTAAACACAGCATGATCTCCACTACCTTGATGCAATTAATTCACATTCAAAGAAATCTTCATTTAGTCTGCCAAAGACTATTTAGAATTATCTATTAAATGGTCAGACATTGGAATAGGCTGCCCAGGGAGGTGGTTGAGTCCCCATCCCTGATTGCGTTTTACAGTCATTTAGATGTAGTGGTGGGAGATAAGGTGTAGGGGAGGAATTTGTAGAGTAGGGCTGATAGTTGGAACCGATGATCCCAAGGGTCTCTTCCAACCTGAA
This sequence comes from Nycticryphes semicollaris, assembly GCA_013400055.1. NCBI lineage: Eukaryota > Metazoa > Chordata > Aves > Charadriiformes > Rostratulidae > Nycticryphes > Nycticryphes semicollaris. Next base: position 412,886 of record VXBJ01000608.1, read on the forward strand.
TGATTCTATATTCCCAGACCACATTTTGCTGGTTTTTGCAGAGCTGTGCCATAGATTCTGCAGAATTACTGACTTGATTTTCCTTTTTTTCTCCTCACCCAAGCCAGTTTATTTCAAGGCCTCATAAAAAGCTGAGCTGTTTTAAGTCCAAGTCCTGTGAACTATTAAGAAATACAAGCCATTAATTCTCTCTTACTTGCTGCATACAGTGCAATCTTGTCATTGTCCTTGTGCTTCAGAAGATTTTCTGCATAGTTCAGACGACTCCCTTTAAACCATTCTGGGACATCTGCAATACTTTTGGATGTATCAACCACCTGAAAAAAAAAAAAGTACATTCCTGGAAAACTGTAATAAAAGTTCTTTTTCAGAGCATTCTACAGAAGTCAGCTCATTAATTCTGAGCTCCTTATACACTCTATTAGGCAAGAATCATTTCTCCCAGCTTACAGATGGCAAACAGACATTAGATCCTGTAATTACAGGCCTGGAAAGATTAATTGTTTTTCAACTGTCTCAAGCAAAGACATCATTACAACAAAACCATGAAAGAGTTCCTTGCCAACAGTTCTACCTTGGGACCAGCCTTAAACACACCAGTGAAGCAAACCACTATGGCTACATCCAGACCACAAGATACACACAAACCAGTACACACTGGTGTTTTGCCTCTGGAAACATCCTGAGCCACAACACACTGCAGCTCTACCAGCCCATACACTTCAACCTCCCTCATAAAAATGATAAAATTAAAGCATAGGGAAGTGTAAGCGCCCATTCTTCCACAGCATGAGTCACAAGGAATTTAGTCTAGGCTTAATTTGAGTTGCAATTGTTGAAGTGAACTGTGTAGTCAAATATAACTAAGAGTTCAAGCTTTTTATTCCATCCCTCAGTATTGTTGTAGTAAACAAATACTCTACAGCTTCATTCCAGATGCAGAAGTACTCTAACAACTTCTACAACTGAAATATTGTATTACAAACCATGACAGCATCCATTTCTACCATTCTTGATTCGCTGTTTTCTAAAAAGAGGGTCTAAGAACCCAGTAAGCCCAATATTAACTAATCCCTCACTTAGGACTAAAAAGGCAAATAGTTGAAAAATGCAATGAAAACAAGTAAAAAATGTTCATCTAAAACAATTTCCCCCCTATATTAAACTAATTAAGCCTCAAAATATTAAATTGCACTTTGATAAACCACAGTTGAGACTATACCTTTAATAAGTGATAGGTAAAGAGCCCTTTAGCATTAGCCACAAAGTTACATAAACTCCTTCCAAATGGATTAGAGATTCAACTGCCCAGCAGCACATGTATTTTGTGACCTTTAAATTGAAACTTTATTTTATAGCTGTGTTTTCAAAAGCTTCAGTTTATACCCTCGGGTAATCCCTCATGGACAGCACAACCATTACAGGAACAGCATTCTTTCAGACCAAGTAAAAAGCTCTTCTGAAAGCCAGATAGCACTCAAAATGCTTCCCATTACAGAAAAACTAACATTTTTGTGCTTTGAAATGTGCAGTGTATGTATTAATGGAAGCAATCCTAAAATTATTTTATAAAAGTCAAAGCTCATGTGGAAGTTCCCGACTACATTATTTCAAATTAATTTTTCTAACATGGGAACTCAAGTGTATTTCTTTGCTCATAAAATAACTGAGTTACAGCATTTACAGTTTAAAAATAAACTCTGCAGCCTGAGCTGGTAATGTCAACATTAATTACTGCAGTAATTAGAAGTCACTCTTAGAACTGACTCGTTACTGACTTCCTTAGCTTCAAGAAAAGCGACCAAAATGTTTTCAGCACTTTCCAGGACAGTACCTAATGCAATTCTACCTTTTTCCTGAAGTGGAACACGCCTTCTAAGAGCTCCATGAGCACAAGGCACTGGATTCACATACTTGATGCTCCATTATTTTCTACTCTGGTAGTCCATGAATCTTCGTTAAGCCCACTCTTTGGTAGTGGTACTTCATTACTTGAACAACCTTCTCTTCCCCATAAAGGCAAGTTCTCAGCAAGCAACAGAAACTCAAGGCCTGCTAATTTAGGAGAAGATCCCATCTCGATCCCACTTCCCGCAAGGCTACAAAAATGCAGTTTTGCAACAAGCCTTTTTCTTCACACAGTCCCAACAAATGCCCAGCAAGTCTACAGCAAAGGGGAAGAAGTACAGCCTACAGTACTGCTGACCACAGTCCTCATTAAATAAGCAAGGCTTGACTCCTCCTCACAGCAGCACTGAGGCATACAAGGCCTATTTGTGTAGTCAGGTGAACGTGCCAAGTATTACCTGTACAGCCCTGCCACCAGCTCCTGTTCCACAATTGCCCTTCACAGCAGCTCATCAGTGACCACTTCCCAGTTCTCAGCAGCTACAAATCAGCATCATATTAGCAGTATCCTCTATCCTCATGTCTACTGCATTTCCCCTCCCTGCAGCAGTTTGCTAGTTGTGCTATAACCAGGCATTGTCATGCCCCAGAGATCCAGCTTACCCTGAACAGTGACTATACCTTTGAGAATGAATCTCACCATTACTGAGACAGATAATCCTTGCCTTATTGTGCTATATGGGATGTTCTGTATGACCTAAAGAGCAAAGCAACATGGCTCATGGAAAGCTACAGGGCAGAAACCATCAGAATGCTCAACTCAGCTCAACCACAGGAACAGCTGTCAGGTGCTTCTCATAGCATAAAGAAGTTTAGAGTACATTCCTCATTCAAAGATCAACAGCTGCTTGTAACTTGACATAACACCAGTGCTGCTGCACCAGGGTAGCTTTGTATACTCCAAATACATTTGTTCTTTTCAGAAGTGACAGATATCAATTGCTAGAGTGACATGAGTTCATCTACATCAAGTACCTAAAGCCTTTACTAAGTTTAAATAATATACTGGCTGCCTATATATGCTTTTTTTCCTTAGAATGACCGGCAAAAGTAGAAACTGTTTCACTGGCTGGGAACAAAGAAGCCAACTCTGGTTCATGAAAAAATTTTTACTTTCCTCAAAGCATAATGCTTACTTCCAACAAAGAGTTGAGATCAAATCATAAGACACTTCAAACTTTTCAGCTCTTTAACTACACCAGAACAGCTCTTTTATTGTGACCAGCTTTTCCTCCTGACACCTGAGAGAAATGAACCAACAGTAAGGACTAACAGCAAGGCAGCTCTGAGGCTCAGCAACGCTGGAATCAAGCCTTGAAGCTGACACTCTACTGATGCTGTGGGAAAGCTAGAGGCCAACAGTAGGTGTCCACAAAGAGCAAGTCAAGTATCTTCTTCTGAAGAACTTGCTTATCAGATGACTCTGCCTTTCCTGTTAAGGCCTTGCTGTGATTGTGGAATAGGTATGCAGGGGGCTATAAGCTCCCAAAGTATTCTAGTTAAAGCCTTCCTAAACATCCCCATTTTCTTGCTCCTTGTCCTCAGTAAACATCCATTTCTAGGCCACCATTGCCTGCTTCAGTATCCCTTCCAGTTCAATAGCCATTGGTGATGTCTGGAGGGACAGACTTCCAGGAGTAATAGTCCTGTAAGGTAATAGAACAAGAAGTTACTGTCCAGCTTGCTCAGTACAGATACAAGGATATAAAAATAGCTCTTCTGAACTGCTTGCTCAGGACAATTTACATTCACGTGGAAACAGAAAGAGCCTTCCTAGCAGCACAGAAAAGCACAGAAAATAGACAGTATCCAAATACAACCTGGCCAGATTTTGAACTACCATCTATAGAAAAAAAAAAGATTAAAGTGTTTACAGTCTTCAGACTACATACTTTAAAAAGCAGGGTAGTTCTTATTCTTGTTGAATTCACCCTCTGAAAGGGTGGGTCACATTAAGACACCTGAGCCTGCAGTTTCATTGCAAGAGGAACCACTTGATCTATCCCAGCATGCTATACAGACAAGTGTAGGACAGGAAGAGACAGAAGAAACTTACCAGTTCCCTCTGCAGAACTGGCAGTACTCCAGGTGTTATTGGAACAGATGGCCTCCAGGGACTAAGATACAAGTCCAGTCCTCTAAGTCCCAGGAAGGTTCCTCTGCATCGAGCTTTGGAGGTAATTAGTCCATCATCTGCCTCAGATGGAAAACTGCAGCGTGATGTTGATATCCCACACCAGCACTGTACAAGGGCTCCAGCTTTGCTCTCCATTTGCAAGAGTTTCAAAGTCACCTTTATCTCAGAGGAACACTGTGGCATGGTTTGGTATTCCACCTGTGACTGTGTTCAACCACTACCGTTCCCTCAGAGATATTTCAAGCCTACATCTGATTGCAGGTACTTCCATAACTAGTTTGTCAAAACTGGAGTGGAACAGATGTGCTTATCAGGTGAGCTGACTCAGGGAACAATGGGAACTTGACTGCATGCCAGCCTTTACAAAATCAAGATGATACCCTGCCAGCACCAGGAGTAGGCACTATATTAGACTCCTCACCAGCAGCCAGGACTTCTAACATACCTGAGAGCACATGACCACAAGGACACTACAACAGAACAGTTTACAACAATAGAACTTGAAGATTTGACTGTCCTAAAGAATACCAGCAACAGAACACCACCGTGCACAACAAGGAAATTCAGGACTATACACTTCATATCCCTTGCAACAGTTCCAGGAACGTGTCAAAAGATTGACTGTAAAACTGGTTTCTCTCCCCTCTGTGTTGCACTTAACTGCTTGAAGTAAATACTGACTTACCTCATCATACAGGTGAGAACATATGATGTTACTGTACTTCCAGAATTCTGCCCAGAAGTCTGAGTACGATTCCACTGACCACTGGTATAAGTCGTTGTAGTTGGCTAGAAGTAAAAGAGGTATGTTAGCATTACACAGAGAACTACATAAGTTTAGACAGACAGCAATTAGGGATACCCCAGATAATTTTCTGGCTAAGACAGTAAGATAAAACTGATCACACAGTACATCACTTCTCTGTTCAAGGCAAGTAACTATGGCATCAACAGTACTAGTCTACTAGAACAGCTGTATAGGGGGACCTTTTCTGATAACTGTGCAACATCTTGCCCTCATCAGTAAAGCTGAGGGTTAGACAGTAGGACAGGGTCCTGCTCACTGACACTTCCACTATTTATCATCAACATGATGCTTTCACACAGCAAAAGATAAACAAGTCTTCCTGACATGAGACATTTGCTGTACAATTCTAGTCTGGGATCAGAGACCTCTGATAGCAAGGTATTGTAGGGATTAGATCCACTCATTATCTAACTGTAATATCAACAGCACTGTTACAAAGGAAGCATGCATTATTCCAGAATAAATAAGGTAAGATGCCATTTGACCTATCCCTAAAGCAGCATGAAGTAAAACAAGACATTTACTAGCTGGATATTAAAACTATGGCCTGGCATTAAAAGCACGGAAGCAAGCCATTTAAGTCTTAATTATGAGACAGATGAGGTAACCTGAGAAATGCACAACAAAAAAAAACCTGCAATTCAAGCAAAGTACTGAAATTCAGTGTGTGAAATGCTCTTAGGTATGACCTAAGAAGCTGATTTCTCATCACCAGCTTAAGTGACATTCAAGTCATGTCCGTGTTGCCTGAAGCTATACCAACAACCAAATTAAATAGGAGTATCTGCCACCAGTGACAGGTGTAAGTATCCTGCTCTACCAACCGTGTCTCCTATTTGATGCTTTCAGGTAGGCACAAAGTAATTTTTTCCAGATATCTTTGGTTTGTCATGCTGTTACCAATCTGATTGCTTGACAAGTCATCTTTGCATCCTTTTCCTACAAAGGAAGGCATATTCCAGCTTTATAAGAGAAAAAAAAACAAACATTCAAACCCATCTCTATACTGTTACTCACACTTGATCGCTGCAGCTGCTTACCCACCCACCCAGTCTGCTCCTTCCACCTCTTATTCCACTCAATCTTTTTTACCTATGGGAGATTACCCTCTAGGTATTACTGACATAGCAGAAGCAAAGGCTCCTCTCCATAACTCAACTCTTGCCTATATATTGCCTCAGCCTCCTACATAACCTTTCTAACACTCCACCCAAGCTACTTTTCACTATTCTGTACACCACACATCAGCTGGTGTAGGAATAAGACTTTGGCAAGGGAAAGCTCAAGTTCCCATCTCCTCCTTCAAAAACCAGTTGCACCACATGCTCTAAACAGCTTGATAAACACAAAAAGCTAGAAACCACCACAAACTTGATTTCTTACAATATGAACAGTTTGTTCTGCCATATCTACACAGTTCGTCCCTATGTGAGCTTTAGCATGCAAGTCCTTTGGGGCACTAACCTTTTATTAGAGCAATTGATCACATCTCACTACTGTATTTTCAGGGTTAGACAGAACCATGTTGTTTAAAGGGTTATATTGTTTTTAGCTCTCCTCAGTCAGTCCATATCTTGCTGTTTCATTAAGAATCCATTCTTTGTTGTTGAGTAGCACACAGACCAATGAACATCAGTTCAAATCTAATGGAAACTGACAAAGATTTCTCTATATGCACAGAAATCCACTTTTAACTGTAGATAGCCACTTAAGAATGGGGTGAAAAGAGTTCTTGTTGTTACAGCCCATAAACATGGGCAGCACATCTAAAACTTCTTTCAATCTTGATCATATGACATTTCTGCTCAAAAGTTACCTAAAATCCTATAGCAATTTGCTTGCTATATAGCAGGCAAGTTAGACACTCTACATTTGTGTTCAAGGGAACCCCCCAGCAGCCCAACTACTGACCTGGCTCACCCACACATTAAGTTCCCAATCAAGATGCACAATGGTTTTCCAGACATGAACTGCTAGAAGTACTAGATACATTGGTACTACTCCAGAACATCTCTGCTTATGCCACAGGCATTAATACTGGACTGACCAACTTGTCAGGCCACATGCCAACACTATTCCCTCCACTCCTCAAACAAATGATTACAGGAAAGCTACACAAGCAGCTTGGTCCCCAGATACTTGGGGAAAATGGACAACATAAAACAAGCCAGTCAGAACTGGAGGGTGTGGACCCCCACAGGTACTGAGGTCCACCTGGTTCATGATGTAACTGAGCCCACACAGCCTGCACCACTGACTCCTGGTATCTGCAATAAGCCATCACTGAAAAACACAGCAATTTGGGTTGAAAGACAGCCCTAGAGGTCCAACTCTCTACTCAAAGCAGGGGTGAATTCAAAGTTGACAGGTTATTTCCATAGGCAGAGGACTGCATGCCTATTCACAGCCATATAGGTGTTTCTGAATGAGCATGAAGTAGAGCTTGAAGTTCAAGAGTTTAGCCAGATGCACAGTAAAAAACCTTAGCTTCCGCCACTGAATTGATACTTCACCTTTTACTTGACAACATACTTAAATCAGAGACATACTGTTCAAAAATCAAAGATGATGCTGCAAACACAGCCTTCAATCTCACACACAAGCATCGTTAAAGCACCGTATTAAGGCCTGCCTTCACCTCATAGACATGATAGCAGTGATTCCCCCTTCCCACACACCCTTCAAACCGCGAGTCCCTTCAGTTCTGCCGCTCTCCCCAAGAAGCCCCTACAGGCCGGATCCCAGCCGTGCACAAGAGCGGTCAAGAGCATACAGCAGGTACCAATGCCGGCGTCGGCTGGGCTGACATCCAGCAGCAGCACCAGTAACTGATAAAGCTGTTTGCATTTCCCAATAGCATGTACCTTCACGCTACCCGAGATGCTGCGCCGAAGGCCTCTGCATCAGGCACAGGCAGAGCATCACGCTGACAGCACAGACCACTCGGTCCCCTCAGGCCCCGGGAGATGTCAGAGTACCTCTCTGGGGTACGGACAGACGCGCTAAGGCCAGCCCCGGAGAAAGAGAGCTTCACCAGCATCCAGCAGAGCCCGAGGACCACCCCACCCGCCCCCGGCCCGACGCTCACCTAAGCGGAGCCCGCAACTGCTGGCCACGGCGGCGCGGAACCGGTCCATGTGGGTGTTGCGCTTCGAGTCGGGCTCCCACATCACCTGCGACTCCATGATCTCGGGCTCGCGAGACATGGCGGCGACAACGACAAACGATGGAGGCGAACGGCTGTTCCTCCTGCAAGGCACCCACGGGACAACAGCCCCCCACAGCGTCTCAGCCCCGACTATGGAGCTCCTCCTCCGCGCGCAGCGCTTTTAAAGGTCGCCGAGCCCTTCGCGAATCGCCTCACCCCATAACCTTCCGCCGGAGAGAAAAAAGTGCCGCCGAGGGGGGCGGTCAAGGAGGGAGGGGCGGGCCCCGTCCCCCTCCCCCCACACCGGCCGCAGACGTGGGGGTCACCCGCCTCCGCCCCCTTCGGGAGAAGCCGGGGAAGGAGGAATGAATGAATAGAGGTCCCTCTCGGCGGGGTCTCCCCTCAGGGACCAAGCGACCCCAGGGCAACCCACTCCCGGTCTCCGCCCTGACGGGAGCCCCGCAGCGTCCACAGCTTCCGCCACAGCCCGGCGGCCCCGGGAACTCTTCCGTAAGGCTCTCCGCGCCTCGGGGTAAAATCCACGGCTTCTCCTAATTTCAAAATGGGAGGGCTTTCTCCGGTTGGCAATCGCCGTGTCACGACAGGTGATTTTAGGTGAGGCGAGGTGGCAATTAAATACCTCATAGCAAGGCACAGGTCCCAGTGTGCGCACGCTGCTTATGTAAGTGTTATTCTCAAGGTCATGATTTCCCTTCTAATTCATGGAAGCCTTGAAAAAAATACGATGGTAAATTGTACAAGCATGCAGTGCAAATATGAAAGTAAAATACATGCTGTGAGGGCTGGAGCCCCTCTGCTGCACAGACAGGCCGAGAGAGTTGGGGGGGGTTCAGCCTGGAGAAGAGAAGGCTCTGGGGAGACCTCAGAGCCCCTTTCAGCACCTAAAGGGGCTCCAGAAGAAATGGGAAGGGACTCTTGATCAGGGAGTGGAGCCATAGGATGAGGGGGAAGGGTTTTAAACTAAACGAGGGAGATTTGGATTAGGTATCAGGAAGAAATTCTTTGCTGTGAGGGTGGTGAGACCCTGGCCCAGGTTGTCCAGAGAAGCTGTGGCTGCCCCATCCCTGGAGGGGTTCAAGGCCAGGCTGGAAGGGGCTTTGAGCAACCTGGTCTGGTGGGAGGTGGAACTCAATGATCTTTAAGGTATTTTCCAACCCAAACCATTCTATGATTCTATATATTATAGATAGTTGTATTCCAGTAGCGTAAAGATCTAAATAAAATTGGTAGGAGGAAGAATACCAGTTTAGGAAATTCACAGGCAACTTGATTCGAAAAAAATGTATTGGCCTCAAGAAAGATTTTGCATTTCACATGTGTTTAAGTAACTCTCTCTGGACGAGGGCCCGCAGAGGCCAGGGGTGGAATTGGGACACGCCAGCTGCTTTTCTGTGCCTCTCTTTGCCTTGGCAGCGGCGCTGAGGGGTCAGCCGAGGTGTGAAACCGCGATAAGGGAGCCCCGGTGCCCGGGCCGTTTCACCGGTTCAGCTT
>VXBJ01000608.1:439710-463061 GCA_013400055.1 Nycticryphes semicollaris
GCTAAATCTGGTATGGTTTGCAATAAGGCCGTTAAGCAGCTTGCTGAAAATAATCCCCCTGGCACTGGGGAGTAACAAAATGAATGCTTTCAGATGAAGCAACGCTGAAGGGGATTGATGGGAGTAATGCCCTGGTCCTGCCAGCAAAAAAAGCAAAGAAGAAAAAAGTAGCTCCTGTTGTGCAGCAGCAGAAGAAACCCCTGAGCAAGAAACAGAAGAAAAACCTGCAGAAAGTTTTAGAGCAGAAGGAAAAGAAAAAACAGGTATGTTGCCACTTGCTGGTAGCTCGTCAGTTTGGTTAAAGTGATAAAGTTAATATCATTGTATGGAAGAAGTTAAGATTAATGTCAATAAGCAGCTGTAGAGGCTTCCCTCACGCTGTGATGCTGGCAGTCCCCAACTGGTGACACGATTGTGTTGCTGGTGTGAAAAACCAGCAGTGTGGTGGCCGCTCTGCAGAGACAACGAGTGGATTTTGGGATGTGACCTGTACACAGTGTTTCAAGGGCATGCTGAACCTGAAGTTTAAGTTGAAACAGCATGAACCATCCCTTTTCTGGGCATTTTGGCGAAAGTGTGCTGTTGCTTATGGATTCTTGAGTGTAACTCGTGGGGAAAAGCCTTCCCTTCCTTCTCCGTGGCTCAGGCCTTGAGGAACGCATTGTTTCTGGGGCCTGGTTCCTGTTCCCTCTTTGACCCTGACCATGTAGATGCACGTCATGAAGTATGTCACTTGCAGAGTAAATGATGTGATATTTTAAAAGCAGGTTGTATGAGAGGCTTTCTCCTGCTGCAGAAGGCCAAGCTTGATACATCCCTAACTCTGCTACTGCTGGTGCTTCTGAAATATTTACTTCAAGCTCTGACCTATTTTGTGTATGTGCAGGTGGCTTTCCTCTCTCTGTAAAAGCTTTGCAGGCAAAATTCCTGTTCATCTTGGCGTCTGAGTAATGGTTTTGACAAATGCACTCTGGTTTTGGAGGTAATTTGGAATTGCTGCTGTCTGACATCCTGCCAGCCCTGTGTCCCATGTGAGGGGGTTGAGAGGAGGCTTCCATTGCTCCAGCCTTCACTCCAGCACTTTAATTCCGATGCGTTTTCTTTGCTGTTGTGTGAAAGGTGCAGCTGAGCTTTTCACTGCAGCCATGAAGGGTCGAGTCCATGTTTCTATTTTTGCTCTGTCACGGGGCTGAAATCTTCTTCAGGGAGGACTGACCATGGAGCAGGAGGAACATCTTTACAGCTTCACGGCAAGATGTGCCAGGCAGAGCACACCCTCGATCGAACACTTAAGCTCAAATCTTGAAATGAAATTATATCCTGGTGAAAATAAGCACTGATTTTGGTTGTTTTTCCCCAATAGCGAGCCGAGTTGCTGAGCAAGCTGAATGAGGTCCAGGCTTCTGAGGCAGAAATGAAACTTCTGTACACAACTTCCAAACTGGGTATTGGGGAGCGCATGTATCAGACCCAAAGGTAAAGCATTGTTTGGAAAGAACAGCTGTGGTTGAAAACTTGGTTGAAAGCCTAAACCTGGTTTTGCTTGATTTATATTATTATTTTTTTTTTCTTCTTCCTGTCCACATGTTCTTCACTGTGCATGGAGCTAAATACTTTTCTATTTTTACCTGATAATATAGTAGTTATTTGCTTGTTTTCCTGAGGAGAGGATGTTAGTTAGGATAACCCGGTCTTCCCTTTCTTAAGGGACAAAGTGGGTCACAATTACATACATATACTCTTACAATTATGCTAAACCATGTAATTGGTGGAATGTTTACTTTCTTGTATTGGAAAACATTGACTAATGTGGTCCTTAACTACTGGGTTTATCATGAGCTGCATTTTGGCAGAAGTTGAAATAAGTTAAACTACAAAGATGTCTTCTGAAGAAATGGATAAATAGCAGTATAGAGTGTGCTTCGACAGGAATCCAGCCTTTGGGTCAGCTGGGCTTTACCTAGTGGAGTCCTGAAAACCTGCAAGACTGGAGATCCTCGAAGAACTGGGTGAACCTCTGGTAACCTCTTCTGGTGCTGCACTCCACCCAAGGTGGGGAGATTTTCCCTATTTGAGTAAAACCTGGGTTCAGGCTTAGGCAGTGACTTTTGGTGATGCAATTTTTCTTGTTTGTGTGAAAGACCTGTCTGGCTTGAGGTCCTGGAGAACATTGACTAAAATGTAGTTCACACGTTGATGTTTTGCTCTAGGGTGATACAGGAGCCGGTGAATGCTGTCCCTGAAAAGATCAGAAGCATCAGTGGTGCAAATAAGAGAAGACACAGCATAGATTCTGAATCGGAGCCTGAGGAGGAGTCTGGTAGCTCTGAGGAGGAGCAGGAAGAGCAGAAACAGGAACTTGAGAAGTCCTCAGCCAGTGATTTGAATCCTGCTGACAAGGAAGGTGTGAAGAAGGCAGTGGCTGACGAGCAGCCAGCTGGCCCCCATGCACCTGTTTGCCAGGAAGCCTCCAACAAACCTCCGTGCAAACCTGCGGTCTTCGTTCCAGTGGACAGGTCTCCAGAGATTGAGGTGAGGCTCTGTGAACAGTCAAGTGCTTGTCGAGAGGTTTGGAGATTATGGCACTTTCCATCAAATCAGGTCTCTGCAGACACCAGCGTCACCTCCTGTCTCTTTCTCACACTGCACAGTGGCAGAGTGTACTTGGGGTCCTTGTCCTGGCAAGTTGTACCCAGACATTTCTGAGCTTTAAGCCAGTCTCATCTAGCAGCAGGAAAACTAGTTTTGTTTTAGACTATAAGCATTTGTCTCTGATTTTAAATATAGAATCTATGAGCAGTCTTTTATCGCTCTTTGCTGGAAAATCTTGTGAATTCACTTTTAGATCTCTGTTATGCTGTATCTTTATTCCATTGGCTGTAGGGAGGGAGTTCTGTAGAAATGGGCAGAGCTCTGCTTGTGTCTGAACAGACGAGACAGAGTTGTGAAATTAGTTTTTGATTGAAGTGCTATATTAATAAACTCCAGGGACTTTGAAGTTTCACAAATCGAAGTGCAAGGCTTGCCAGCAGCTGTCTGGGAAGCTGCTGTGATGTCTCTAGTTCTTGGACAAACTAGTGTGATATTATTAGCTGGTTTAGAGCTTTTCAAGCCACAAGGCTCGCTGAATTCCTTTGTGTGGGTTTTACGGTCGGAGGCAGGTAACAGTTTTCAATCCTGAGAAAGGCGAAAAAGCAACAGAGCCAAACCAGTGCAACTGAAATACGTGTTTTCTATTATTCAGGAAGCAAGGCTAAAGCTTCCAATCCTTGCCGAAGAGCAAGTAATCATGGAAGCCATTAGTGAGAATCCCATCGTCATCATATGTGGAGAGACGGGAAGCGGTAAAACCACACAAGTACCACAGTTTCTCTATGAAGCTGGCTATGCCAGGTAGGAGTTGTCTTTCATTTGCAGCAAATGTAATTAGAACAATTGGTGCTGAGCTCAGACTTTCTTGGTTTTGTTTCCTTCCTTCTGATAGGGCTGAACTGAACCTGTTTTCTGTGCGGTGGTAGTAGCCATGGTGAATGGGGTTTTAAAAAATCTTAAGGGAATAAGGTTGTGAGTTGCAAAAATCACTCTGCTTAAGCAATCTTTTGACACCTTTAAGGTAAAAGTTTTCTTCAAAGCCACTGGCCTGTTTTGCACAGAGAGATTTTATCTCCTGTCCATCTGGTATAGTTTAACGTCTACTTACAGAGGCTTGTTTTTACCTTTGCAAGACAATGTGCAGATTTCTTAAGAATATCTTTGAAAATAACAGTGGCTCATTTGATGCTATTGGAAGCATTTATAAGCTTGGCAGCTCATAAGATGCTTCTGACAAGCTGCATCAGGGCATCCACCTTTGTGCGGCTGTTGCCCTCACCTGAGTTTCTTCTGAAGCATCCCTCTGGCAACGGGGTCCTGGAGATCAGTGAGATGGAATTACAGGGACAACATCTGGGGAGAAAATTCCTGATAAACATGCACCTTCAGATAAATACATGTGTAATAGAAGGCTAATCCCTGAGGTTCCTTTCTGTCTTTTCCTTCCAACTATAACTAACAGTGATACTGTGTGTGTGATACTTAATTTAGAACCAATGTGCAGAAATCCTGGTATCATTTCTCTAAGTGTTTCTGGCTTTAAAACAGCCAAACAACCCCTCCTTTTCTTTACTTCACCCCTTTAGTCTAGATGGTGCTATTGGGATCACCGAGCCTCGGCGTGTGGCTGCAGTGTCCATGTCCCAGCGAGTTGCTAAGGAAATGAACTTGTCACACAGGTGAGGAGGAAAAAAAGATGAGACATTGCTGGGATTATTTGGCTGAGATGCTCCATGTATGTGAGAGAATGAAATGGAGATCTATGTATTGCCTGTTCCTTCTGTCTCTGGTGAAGAACTGTGGGAAAGTTACTTATAAACATCTCAGTGGGGTTGTCTATAAAAAGAAGCACATGCAGATTTAGTACTACTAATGGTTGTAAGTTACTTTTTAGAGAGCTTTGTGGACATGCTTTAGGGGGTAGTGGATCTGGTTTGTCTCCATTTGAAACAGTGAAATCATTTGAGAAGACATTGGTGTGCACCTCAGCTTCTAGTGTTTGATGTGTTCTAGGCTCTGGGAAGCTGATGATGTTCTTTTTATCTTGTCTTGGCATCAAGTCTTAATGTAGTTAGGCTGAAGGCTGCCTCCTGGTCTGAACATGAATTTTCTCTTTTTTTCATGCTTTTTCTTGTGACTGCCCTGGTGTTTCCTCACAGAGTGGTTTCATATCAAATCCGATATGAAGGTAATGTTTCAGATGAAACACAAATCAAGTTCATGACAGATGGTGTGTTGCTGAAAGAAATTCAGAAGGTAAGTTGTTGTCCTCAGTGTTACAAAAAGGAAAGTATTTTCTCTAGCTGGAGGGAGTGGCCAGTTGCTTTCCCTGGATTGTCACCAACCTCTCAAAGCAAAATCCCTTTCAGCACCAGAGATGTATCCCATCTCAACCTTTTACATTCCTGCCCAAGTCCCTAAACATGAGGTTATCTTGCTGTGTAAAATAAGAGTGAGGAAGAGAACCTCCAGAATTAGGCTGCTTCATGTAGGGTAAACACATTAAACTCTTCTCAAATATGTGGGAGAGACCGCAGTTGTGAGAATGGGGCGGTTGATGTTTGTGTAGCTGTAGGTTGTCTGGACTTAAAGATGGCCTTATGTGAGGCTTCATGAGATGAAATCGATCTCTCTTCTCAGGACTTTCTGCTTTCCAAGTACAAAGTCGTCATTATTGATGAAGCCCATGAAAGGAGTATGTACACAGATATCCTGATAGGCCTCTTGTCGCGCATCGTGCCCCTTCGTGCGAAGGTAAGAAGCGGTATTTCTGTGTTAGGTGCAGGCGTGCTGGGGAGGGGGATGCTGGACACAAAGAGGCTCTGTGGAGGAGGCACTCAGTGACTTGGAAGTTATGGAAATCTGATGGAAACCATGAAATAATACTCAATGTATTTGTCTTTCCATACGATCGAAGAAGCACAGAGCCTACAAAAAGGGGAAAAACAGTACATACCAGTACTAACAAGTAGTTTTTAGGTCAGTATCCAACTGATTTTAGACATACAGTGCCATGAGGTGCTGGAGCGAGCGCAGAGGAGGGCAGTGAAGCTGGTGAATGGCCTGGATAATAAATCTTATGAAGAATGATTCAAGGAGCTGGGACTGTTTTTGAGGAAGAGGAGGCTGAGGGGAGACCTCATTGCTCTCTACAGCTACTTGAAAGGACATTGTAGAGAGGTTGGTGCTGGTCTCTTCTCGCAGGTGATTAGCGATAGAACGAGAGGGAATGGCTCCAAGCTGCAATAGGGTAGGTAGGAAAGAATTTTTCCCAGAAAGAGTGGTCAGACACTGGAATAGGCTGCCCAGGGAGGTGGTTGAATCCCCATCCCTGAATGTGTTACAGAGTCGTTTAAATGTGGTGTTGGGAGATACGGTGTAGGGGAGAGCTTTGTACAGTAAGGCTGATGGTTGGACTTGATGGTCCCAAGGGTCTTTTCCAACCTGAATGATTCTCTGAGACATGTAAATAATTAAAATCAGCAGATGCCAAAAAAGCAAGCTGTTTGCTTTTGCACTGGAATGAGCTGACCCCAGCAGCACTTTGGAGGAGAGATTTTTGGGTGTGAAGTCATGAAGGATTTGGTCCCAATGGGTACTGGGGGCTGGTAACTGCTTGGTGCCTGAATTTGCCTTACTTGGGGATGGAGAGAGAGCGTGATGGTTTAAAAGGAAGTTACTGTTGGCATGGGGATTGCCAACGCAGGTTTTTGTGTATTTTAAATCACACTGTGTTTGAAGCTCTGTCACTTGATGTGCTTTGGTTGTCTTCAATTTTGAGTGCTTGGGCGCAGAGGTTTGTATCCGGCCCTGTTGAGTAGCTCTGGGCTTGTGCATGGCGTAGCTTTACCTGCCGTGTGCTTTCAGGCACGGGTAACATGCTTGTGTCCCTGCAGAAAGGGCTGCCCCTCAAGCTGATCGTCATGTCGGCCACCCTTCGCGTTGAAGATTTCACTGAAAACAAGAGGCTGTTTTCTGTTACACCTCCCATTATACAGGTATTGTCATCCTCCCTGGGATCTGCATCAGATGTAACAGCTGAAATACAGTGAGGGTTTCCTTTTTAAAATTTAATTAAAAAATAGGAGCACTCTAATCTTTCCAGCCAGTGCTGAAATCTTTCAGATATCAATTTAAAGGTAGCTATTTTGTTTAGACTATTGTTTCTTTTGGAACTTGGTGTTTTTCTTTCTGCTTTTATCACAAGACTGCCCCAGCAGAGTCTGATTATCTGCAAGTTACAGTTCAGAAGAACTACAAAGCCTCAATCTGAGTTCATGATGTGAAAAAGCGAGAAGTTTTGGTTTCTAGCTTGGTTTGGTGATGCTCTGGATAGACAACCCTGATAACTTCTGTGGGTCAGGTGTTTTGTAGCTTACCAAAAAAAACAAAAGAGCTGAACAGAAATACTGGGTGAGCTTTCCAATCCCCCCACGAAAGCTGCTGTGATGGTGCTGGAGTTACAACAGCGAACAAAACCCCGTTTTGTATTTGCTCTCTAGGTAGATGCAAGGCAATTCCCTGTAACCATTCATTTTAACAAGAAAACCCCCCTAGATGACTACAGTGGGGAGTGCTTCAGAAAGGTGTGTAAAATCCATCGAATGTTGCCCGCAGGTAAGGTCAATGCTGAGAACCTCTCAAATTCTTTATGCTTAACATCTCTAAAGTTTTCTGAGTTGGGTTTTTTTGGGAGGTTTTTGTTGGGTTTTTTGTTTTGTTCTGGGATGATTTGGTTTTTTTTTTTGTAAGTTGAACATGAGACTCTAATGATGTGTTTTGTACTTTTACTTAGAAGGTTTTTCTTGTGAAAATTACCCCTTGATTAAATCATAGTTACATTAGCACGTTTGGCGAGGCAGCAGGAGAAGACAGATGCAGTCAAATACCGTATTTTTTCATGTTACTTCACAGTATATCTCACCTGTCTTTTATCAAAAATTGAGATCTGAAGCTTTCCAAGGTGAAACACTTATGCTGAGATGGATTCCTTCTCTTGCAGGTGGGATTTTGGTGTTTTTAACAGGCCAGGCAGAAGTTCATTCTCTCTGTAGAAGGCTAAGGAAAGCCTTTCCGTTCCAAAAAAACAGCACTGCAGGTAATGCTACAGAATAAAAGACTGTTAAAGTTCGGATTTATCTCACTGAGAAATGGGGTTGCTTTGCACCTAAAAAATGAGAGCTTTTATGTAAAAATAAAAATGAAAAAAAAAAAACAAAAACCAGAACCAAGGCTTGGGGAAAGGCTCAGTGTGATTGATTTTGATGACTGATTGTTAAGTTTGTGCTGATTTGAGTTTCAGAAAAAGGTTTATGCCTATGTTGCCTTCCATTTCCTAAGAATTTATTGCATTTCTTCACTTACTCTGTTGGTGATGAGTTAAAGTGGAAATGCTGCAGCTTCTCAGAAACTATTTTTAGGATAGTGGCATTTCCCAAGATGACTTTAGAAAGTTAGAGAGTCAAATGCTAATATAGCTCAGCTAGTCGTCTGCTGAAGCTTGAGGTGTTCAATTGCTGCGTGTCCTGTTGACCCTCTGTGTAATTCCCAAATAGATTGATATCATTAAACTTGTCTGTCATCCTTGTCCCCTCTGACTTCAATGTGCCTTTTTGCTTCTTTCACCCTGTGACACTTTCTGAATCTCCAAAAAGATGGGAGTGGGGCCAGGGTCTCCACACTGCCTTTTTTGAGAGGAAGGTGTGCTTGGCTGACAGTAATTGGACTGCCTGTTTTTGTAGGAGAAGACAATGACAAAGAAGAATCAATGGAAGAAAACAGAAAATTTAAGAAGTCAAGGAAGCGGAAGAAAGTTATGGTAATGTGTGATGGCTAGAATTCCTCCAGGAGACAGGAAGCTACCTCCCTGCAAAACAGCACTCCTGTGTAGCTGTCTTTCTCACCAGGCTCTTCTAGACTTGCATGAAGCCTTGCAGCCAACGTACATCCCTTCAGGAAACCCAGTAATACTACCTATGCTGATGCTGCTGCATTGTGAGCAGCAGAGTGCTCAAGCATGTCCCTGGATATAGTGGGCAGGAGATTGATTTTGTTTGAGTACTGACCATTAAAAATTTAATGGAAGGAGTTCTAGACTCCCTCGCTCCAGGGCTGCTCCTCATCCTGACGTTTGCCACCCAAAATTGGGACTGATGCATCCATGATGAAGGGTTGCGTTTGGCTTCTGCCCAAGTTCTACATGTACTTGGTTAGCAGGAGATCTTGTTGTTATAGCTACACTGTCTGCTGACATTGGATCCTGGTAGCTGAAAGGGCCTGTATTAAAGAAATTTTACCCTTTCCCACTATGCTCCAAGTGAATAACCTTGGCTTGGCACAAAATGCTC
The DNA here is from genome assembly GCA_013400055.1 of Nycticryphes semicollaris. Lineage (NCBI taxonomy): Eukaryota > Metazoa > Chordata > Aves > Charadriiformes > Rostratulidae > Nycticryphes > Nycticryphes semicollaris. The sequence goes on from VXBJ01000608.1 coordinate 448,650, forward strand.
TTTAAAATACTTGTATTGTGTGTCCCCCAGCCCCAACTCTCATAGTTACCAAATGCTGAACCTCAGCCTTGAAATACAAATGAAATCTCTCGATCTGTCTGTTGCATTCAGGTCAGCAGATGTTTGGAATTAGTACTCAGCTTTGCTTTCAAAGCAACAAAAAGTGCCATTTGTGTCCCCCCGCCTTAATACTCTGTGCTCATCTTTCCTGCCTTTCTCAGACACTCCCCAAAATCGATCTGGACAGTTACTCTGTTGTACCAGTGGACGAAGGAGATGAAGACAGAGATGCTGAAACAGATGATGATGTTGCAGGATCTGATCTTGACCTTGATTTAGGAGACGAAGACTCAGAAGAAGGTTTGTCACTTCTGAAATAAAAATTTTCCATCTCCTGTCAGCTGTGAAATGTGTGACATAAACCAGTTGTCCTTTGCTAAGCTGGTGTGATAACACAGCATTCCTGTGTCATGAAAAGCTACTAAGATTTTCCAGCTTCAGCTTTCTACCAAATACTTTACTGGTCGTAAATACTACCTCGTTTGGTAGTGTTTGTGAAGACATTGTTGGGACTAAGCCTGGAAATTGACTTACTGTGTATTTAACAGCATCTCTTTCTTCACAGATGAGAAATCCGATTCCTCCCTTCCGCTCTATGTGCTCCCACTCTATTCTTTGCTAGCGCCAGAGAAACAAGCAAAGGTAAAGGATTTATTGTCACAACAAGTAAATGATCCTTACAGACACGTGTGATCATTGTCTGAAGTCATATGTGCTTTGTGAGTTAAAATTCCCATCTTGGACTATCCATCAGTGTTGGGATGGGATTGGAGCCGGCCATGCTTGGCTGGGCAAGATGAAAAGTGACAGTCCTGCAGCACGTTAAAATTAGTCACCTCAGGATTGTGCTGCCAACAGACAATTCATACAAATTCGTATGTTCTCTCTGGGGCTTTGGAGGTGGCAGCAGTTTGTCTAAATACAATTCAACACTGGTGTCTGTTCCACCTGGAGCCCCTGTGGATGTTTTTGAGGGATTAACTGAGCTGGGGAAGAGAGCTCCAGAGCTGGAGACAGAGAGTTAAGTCTTGGTTAAGTTTCACCTGCAACCCATCCAAATGGATTACCTGTCTTTTTTGTTGCTGGCAGTGCATTTCACGTGCCCATCTCTTTCTTGTAGGTATTCAGTGCTCCTCCTCCTGGCACGAGACTCTGTGTTGTAGCCACCAACGTGGCCGAGACATCGCTGACCATCCCAGGCATCAAATACGTGGTTGACTGTGGAAAGGTCAAGAAGCGTTTCTACGACAAAATTACTGGGGTTTCATCTTTCAGAGTCACCTGGATATCTCAAGCTTCAGCTAACCAGCGGGCAGGCCGGGCTGGCCGGACGGAACCAGGGCATTGCTACAGGTTAGCTACCTGCCCTGGGGAGTGTTAGGAGGAGAAACAAAAAAGCTCAATGAGCCTCAGCGTGAATTCGACACCTTCCCTTGTCCTTCTGCTCCCTTCACAGGGACCTAGCGCTGCTTGAGACGCTCTGGTTTTGTCTGCTCTTCATTCAAATAGAGTTGCAGCCAAACATGAACTGTCACTGATGATGTTGCTTTGACAGTCTGGCTTTTCAGGGGCCTTTCTCATGCTGAAAACTCTTACTTTGGTGGCCAGGTTAGGATGGATTCTACTTCAAGCCAAGTCAAGTTTTTGTGAATAGGGCAGTATGCCCCAGCCATGTGAATAATCCCATGGTTACATAAATAGTATCCACAGCTGCCTTTTCAAAAATTTCTTGCCCATTTTTCACGTGTATCTTTTGAGTTAAGATTTCTTTTAAGTCTCTGAGCATCACTTGTGGTCCTCTAGGTTATACTCTTCAGCAGTCTTCATGGACTTTGAGAAATTTTCTGCTCCAGAAATAACAAAGCGACCAGTAGAAGACTTGATTCTGCAAATGAAGGCATTAAATATAGAAAAGGTGAGGTGTAAATCGTCTTTGTACTACAGCGCTCATTGAAGCAGTTGTCCCTTTGAGGCAGAAACAAACTCAAATGTCTTATCATCATTGCTTGAGGCTGTGTCTTGTGTTAGAAATCCATATCCTGGGACTTAATTTTGGTTCTGCAAATTGCAGAAGCAGTGATGAATTTCACCAGGCTTTAACAGACACGTTTGTTTGGGTAATAAGAGCTTTCTCATATTCTTAGTAGTGAAAAAAACACTGTCCAAGCAGGGGTGGTGTTTTGGAGATACTGGAGCCCTAGGCGGTGCCTGGAGTCAGTGGCAGCTAAGGGTGACGCTGGTATTCCTGTTTCCTAATGTTTTTGTTCTAAGCGTTTCCTCCTATTATATGTCCTTTCCTCTTGCTCCTGGCAAACATCCTAATTGTTTTTCTCTGGCGTGTGTAACCAGAGGGGAGGGTTTTGCCCCCTTCCATGGTGTCTCACTGTGTTCAGACTTTGTTTTTCAGTGGGAGCTGTGTCATTGATGTACTAAGTGGATATTTTCTCTTGATGTCCATAGGTAATCAACTTCCCATTCCCAACACCACCTCCAACAGAAGCACTTGCAGCAGCTGAGGAGCTGCTGATAGCCCTGGGTGCCTTGAAGGAACCCCCTATGACAGGAAGGTAATGTCTGTGATCCCCCCACGATCTCTTCTCACGCTGCTGTTTGGCCCCCACTGTCAAGGCAGTGGGCTCTGCTGTCCTCTCATCTCCTTTTCTATCTCAACCCTCGCATCTGAGGGTGTGTGTTTGTACAGAGACTGGCAGCACTTTAACAGTCTGGGATTCTCCTGGGTGCATTTTGCTGGCCCTGGTGTGTTTGGGCAGGGAAAGACTGGGCTAAGAATGTGCTGTGCAGGGCAAGTGGGAGCTGCATGAGGAAGAGGAGTCTTTCCCCTGGCCTTTGCGACCAGCACGTAACAAAATCTGAGAAAATACATCAAACTAGTTGGGCTGCCAAAACCAGAATCAAAAACTTTTTCTAAGGCAAAAGTCATGACATCTCATGACTTTTTTTCCTCTTCCAGGCTGAAGCAGCAGCTGGCAGCAAAGCTGAGTTGCCCTATTAGTCCCTTGGGCAGGATAATGGCCACTTTTCCCGTTGCCCCCCGCTATGGGAAGATGTTGGCATTGAGCAGACAGCACAACTGCCTGCCATACACCATTACCATAGTGTCTGCAATGACCGTCCGGGAGCTTTTTGAAGAGTTTGACAGGTGAGTGAGGATCTTATTTACAGGATGTGTCAGCTTGTGAGCTGATGCCTCTCTGTCTTGCATTGAGGCCCCTCTGCATGTAAATACAATGGTCATTTATGCTCTTTTGTGTTTCTTTTAGACCAGCAGTAAGTGAGGAAGAGACAGCGAAACTGAAGGGGAAGAAAGCAAGGCTTTTTCAGATGCAAAAGCTCTGGGCTGGGCAGGGCCCAATGCAAAAGCTTGGAGACCTGATGGTGATGTTAGGTATCGCAGACAGCGGTTTCTTTGTACTCTTCACTTCCACTCTGTTCTCCTCTCTGTCACCCTCAGTTCTCAGCTTTATACAACCAAAGGCATCCTCGTGCTGTGGGACTAAGTCCAGCAGTGTGTTTTCTAGGCTGTTCCCTAGGCAGCCTACGAGTGTCCCAGGCTAATGACAAGTGGTAGCTGTGATGTGCCTGTGTTGACTGTGACAGTACTGTCCAACTGTTGGTTTACTTAGGAGAACTGATCGGCTAAGTTGTTTTCTCCACCTGCCTTTTCACTTCCAGGAGCAGTGGGGGCCTGTGAATATGCTGGGTGTACCCGTAAATTCTGTGAAGAAAATGGGCTCCGATACAAAGCCATGCTGGAAATCCGCCGCTTGAGAGGGCAGCTGACAACAGCAGGTAAATGGGGTTTGAGAGGAATCACCGTGTTTGTTCCCTTTCAAGGGATGCCAAATCAACTGGGCTTTTCGTGGCAACTTTTTCTTTCTATTGAGTGTTGACTTCCTTTTTCTTCCGTGCAGTGAACTCGGTCTGCACTGATGCTGGCCTCTATGTTGATCCCAAGATGAAGCCCCCAACAGAAGCTCAAGTAACTTACTTGAGACAGATAGTGCTGGCAGGGCTGGGAGACCACGTTGCCCGAAGGGTTCAGGCAGAAGAACTTCTGGATGACAAGTGGAAAAATGCCTACAAGGTAAGCAGCTTGATTTCAGCAAATTCCTCTTCACTGCGTGCCAGGAAGACATTCCAGTGCAAAGCCTGGGCCTCTGAGTGGCAGTGGCATTGGGGCTGGCTTTCTACAACTTCTCCCCATAGACTTTAAGTTTCCAGCGTTGCAATTTCCCAGTCCTCATGTAGGTGTTGTTATAAAAGAGCTAAGAAGTAGCATTAGTCCATCGTGCAAAGTGCTTGATGCCTCCAGAGAAGATGAAACAGAAAATGATGGGTTTTTTAAAAACCTCTATCACTTAAGGAAACCGTATAAATGTACATCTAAGAGAGACTGAAATTAGATGCAATCAAGAAATTGGATTGCCAGTAACTCTTCTTACTCTGCTTCAATCTTCTGTGCTTTCTTAAAGACTGCCCTCCTGGATGACCCGGTGTTCATCCATCCAAGCTCAGTCCTCTTCAAACAGCTCCCAGAGTTTGTGGTGTATCAAGAAATTGTTGAAACTACAAAAATGTATATGAAAGGTGAGACTGCTGCCGTCCATACTTGTTCTGCAGGTGTGGTGAGGAACTCAAAAACGCCTTAGCAGGATGTTTCCCTTCCTGCAAGTGCTTTCCTTACAGAGTGGTCATGTCTCAGGGGATTTGGATCCTTGTGCTTTCTAAATCTGGACCAGGGGAAAAATGGGCCTGGTTTATTGCTTTTCTAGCAGAATGGGCTGAGCAAAAGCTCAGGTGCTGAAATAGCTGCTCTGCACCTGCCCTGTTAGACCTATTGCTGGTCTCTGACCAAGAGAATGTAAATCTGTACAGTTGTCTTGAAAAATGAGATAAAAATAAATCTGTGAAGATGGGGCCGCTTAGTGAGTGGCAGCCCGTGGCTACAACCCCTCATTCTGGTGTGTGTTTTCCTTCCTAAGGTGTCTCCGCAGTTGAACCAGAGTGGATTCCTGCCCTGTTGCCTCCGTACTGCCACTTTGGGAAGCCTCTGGAAAATCCTCCTCCGTCGTACTGTCCTGAAACGGGCCGAGTTCGATGTCACAGACCAAGTGTCTTTTGTAAGCATCTTGAAAAGTGTCACTGGGTAGTTTTGTTCAAGGGCTGCTTTATAGTTACTATAATGCTGCTTTTAACAAGACTGTCAGCAGAGCAGAAAGGTCAAACTCAGCTTGCATTGTTCAAAGAGCTCAACAGCAGTAACTCCGTGGGATTCATAGCATTTAAATACAAGCATCTTCCCATTGGCATGGGCCTTTGGTGCCCATCTGCTCCCCCTGTTAAAGAGCAAGGCTGGCTGGGTGGTGACAGTATCCTCCCCAGTGTTCTTAGCTCCTGTGTTGTTGCATCTCCCTTGGAAATTTATCCTCCTCTTGGAGCTTTTAGGACATGTGGTGTGATCTTTCTTCCCAGATCGTGTTAGCTGGCAGCTCCCTGCCGTGGAGGTTGATTACCCAGAAGGTATTGATCGCTACAAATACTTTGCCAGGTTCCTGCTTGAAGGAAAGGTGAGCGTGTTCCGGCTGCGTTATTGCCTTGATGTTATCAGTAAGATTTTAGCCCAGTTTTTGGAGGAGATGAGCCTTGTGACTTCCTCCTGTGTGCATGCCCATTCCTGGTAGCTTGCCGGTGGCTGGAGGAGTTTGCTGCAGTTGGCTGGGTGGGGAAGATATCTCTAAAATACGAAACAGCATGAAAATCAGCATTTGGGTGAAGGAGACCTCCAAATTTAAGTCCTGGTTTTGCAAAGGAAAAAAGACATGTCTTTGTCCATCCCGAGACGCAAGATTGGTGTGGAGACATGGATAGTAGTAGGAGATATGGGATGGAAATATGTGGTAGTCCCAGTTCATTGGTCGTTGTCTCCACAGAACAATTAATTTAATATACTTGTTGTAACATATCTTCCAGGTCATTGAAAAGTTGAGTTCCTACAGCCGGTGCCTGCTGTCCAGTCCTCTCATAATGCTGAAGACATGGTCCAAGTAAGTTGTTAAAAACAAGCTGAAGTTTGTTGTCTCCACCGAATGCTTTTAACTTCCTTTTAAAATAAAAAAAAAATCAATGCTGGGAAGGGTGTTTTAGATAGTGATCTTGGCTGTAGCTGCAGGGAGAGGAAAATTACTTTTCTTACCAAAAAAAATCATGTCTCGAGAGGATTGGGTGATTGTAAGGGCAGTGTGGAAGAACATGGGCAATGTGCTGGCCATACTGACCTCTGTGGGCTGCTTCATACAAATAAATTGCTCACAACGTGTTAAAAAAACTGTCAGGTGAGCACTACTACTTTGCTTGCTTTTCTTTGCAGTTTAGCCAGTTGTACTCTCTTTATTTATTTTTTTTTTTATTTTTCAAAAACATGTTCCAAACAGACCATGGTTTCCTCGTGGACTGTCAGCTCTTGTTGTCCCCCCGCTGTCCTCTCTTGTTCACCAAAAGAAGTTTTTATTTTCTTTGAGTCTTCTATGAGTTTTGATGGAGTTGATAGGTGAAAGGGTTTGGAAAGACTTGGTTAAAAGTCACTGATGTTGTCTGAGGGTGGTGAAATTACGAAGTTTTTTCCTGTTTTAGTCAATTCTGAGTTCAGCACGGGGACTATATGGGGTCCTTTGTGCTTTCTGGTGTGCTGTGCAGCTGCTGAGCACAAAGCTACAGGCTGTCAGCAGCGAGAGCAACAACAACAAAACCCAAGATGTGCTGGGGGCATGAAAACCACTTCTAGTGAACTTTCCTGAGCCAATGACGTGTCTCTGTATCCAAGGGTCATGCTTTTCTACGTTTTATATTTACGTATCTACATTCTGTACTTGAACTTTTAAAAATTCTAAGAATATGAATTCAGAAAGGTGAGCTGAGCGCTGGAACACTTTGCTAAACTGCACTAATGAACATTGTCTTATTTTGGACTCATTTAGACTTCAGCCCAGGACAGAATCCCTCCTGCAGGCTCTAGTTGCAGAAAATTGTGATAATCGCGATGCTTTACTGGCTGCGTGGAAGAAAAATCCTAAATGTAAGTGTTCTACTTGCTTAATTATTAGTCATATCAGTGCAGACTTTGTAGTTCCTCAAGCACTATTGAATTATTATTTTAAAAATGGATTATTTCACCTGATAAGCTTCAAATATTTGCTGTTTTCTTGCCAGAAACAGTAATGCTCTGTGGTTTGTTTCTTACGAAGAACTGGAGTTCCCTATACTTAAAATACAAATAAATGTTGCTTTCTTAAAATTACTTTTTTTCTGTAGTTCTAACCACAGTTAAAATGTTCAGCTTGGGCTTTTGAAAAATTAGACTATGATGGTGCTGTCAGTGGTTACTGAGGGGGGGGGAAGATTCCCAGGTAAAATGGATTTTGTTCGATGCTGGGGTAACAGGTTATCAGAGTTCTTTATAGAAGCAGCAGCGAAGTGACGCAGTGATGGCTTTCACAGAAATTCTCCCATGCTTGATACTTTTATGGTGTCCAAGCTCTAACCCTTTCCCAGTGATGGGGACAGCCTGTGAGCAGGATGGTGCTGTGGGGCCTCATCTTTCCAGCGAAATCACTCAGTCCCCGACTCCCATAGCCATCTAATTGCTCTTCTCTCCCATTGCAGATCTGCTCGCTGCCTATTCTCAGTGGATCCCTGAAGTTATGCACGAGGATGTAGCCAAGAAGTGGCCACCGGTAGCGCTGTAAAGTGCCTGACTTTTCTTGATGGACTCCTTTTCTCCAAGATGTCTTGAGAGCCTGGGTTTCCTTGGAAAACTGATAACATGGATGGACTTACTAACTCTTAGCCATGGCTTTTTGAAAGCGAACTGGGTGTTACTCGGGTTTTCTGGGAAGCCTTCCATGCTCTCAGAAGCCCTAACAGCTGTTTTGCTGGTATTTTGTTATATTAATGTTTGGATAATTTTATCCATTGTGTTTTACAGCTTGTTTTTTTTTTTAAATTGAAATTTCTCTTTGGACTATATTAGTCATGTGGACTATAATAAATGTGTATAGCTCTTGGTTTAGATGGGAGAACTGTTTTCCATGTGGAATGCTGCAATAAGCAGCGTTTTAGACCCGTCAAAGACCTTTCCTCCTGTGTGACTGCAGATCCAAATGCAGACTGAACTTTTGGTGCTTGTGCTGGGTTGACCCTGGCCACTGGCTTGTTCCCTGGCCTCCTGACAGGATGGGGCAGAGAACAGGGAGCACAAAAGTGAGAAAACTTATGAGTTGAGATAAAGATACTTTAATTAGTGAAGGAAAGAGCCGGGGGGGAAAAAACCACCCAACAACCAAATGACGCAAAAGCAACCACCACCTCCCACAAGGTGCCCAGCCAGTGTGAGTGTGATGTTATAGGGCAGGGACTGTCTCTTTGGCTATCTCAGATCAGCTGTCCTGGTTGTGTCCCCTCCCAGTTGCCTACTCATGGGGGAACAAGAGAACGCCTGGATGCTGTGGGAGTACTGCTCAGCAGCAGCCAAAACACAGGTCTGTTATCTGTTCTAGTCACAAATCCAAAACACAGCAGCACTAGGAATAAAATCAACTCCAGCCCAGCCAGAGCTCATGCAGTCCAAATATTTATTTTCCTGCTTTCTCTAGGGCTTTGCTATGAGTTTAGAGTATCCATTAAACTTGTTTTCAGTACTTTATTTCTTTTTTTTTTTTTCCAAATCTCTCATTTCTGGTTCAGTGCTGCAAGGACTCACCTCTCCCGGTGCCCTTGCTCTGCTCTGTGCTTTGCCAGTACGGGTCTGTATGGTCTGGTGCTCCTGAGCCACCCAGCATTTCAGGGGCTGGAGCGTTTTTGGGAGCGCGGTATCTTTTTGGGAAGGGGGCAGACTTTTAACCACACCATCTGCTCGTTTCGCAGGAGGAAAGTTTGGTAGTCCTAGAAAAAAAATGTACAGCTTGAGTTTACCTTCCCTTTCAGCTCATTATTATTTTTTCTCCTTGGTGAACCCTGTGCTCAGGCTGTGTTAATTTGCTGTTGCTTGTAATACCCAGGTTAGGAGAAGGTGTAAGCAGTGACCCTGCTGCCCCCATTGCTCTGGAGGAAGGTGGTGTGACCCTGGCCCAGAGCAGGGCCTGTCCTCACCGCTGCACCACAGCAGAGGGGCTGCAAGGCCAGGACTCCGGGGAACATTAAAAATATCTCATGCTGATGAAACAACAACTTTCGTTTTCCAGCAAGAAGGAAAAATAGCCTGTTGTAGCTGTGTGTTTATAATATAAATGCTGTAATGCTGTGGTGTTTAGCAATAAGCAGGGGTAGGCAGGTGCTGTGAGCTCTGGGCTGGACGCCTTTCTCCAGCAAGGATTGTAGAAGCTTGGAAGCTGCTCTGCGCTTATGGGAGGGCAGAAAACCCAAGGACAACATCGAACCTATTTACAAATTACAAAACTGAAAATGCGGCTCCTTTGGGAAACGGCAAGAGAAAGCAAAACAAGGGGTTTGGCTAGAAACTCGCCCCTCCTTTACCACAGGGCGAGGTGGAAAAAAGAAGTGGAGATGCCGGGGATTGAACCCGGGGCCTCACACATGCGAAGCGCGCGCTCTACCACTGAGCTACATCCCCTGCTTGTTTTCTGTTTTGCGTGGAGTCTATACACACTGACCATCAGCCGAACCGGCGGCCGGAAGGCTCCGCGTCTTTCCCCCGCACCAGCGCAGGCCGCGGGATCGGCGCGGAGTGAGCAGCTGGCTCCGCCCGGGATCGGACGCGCTGCGGGGCCTCCGCGTCGTCCTAGTCCAGGTCAGGAAGATATGTGTATACACTTATCCTCGTTAGTATAGTGGTGAGTATCCCCGCCTGTCACGCGGGAGACCGGGGTTCGATTCCCCGACGGGGAGATGCAATATTTTAGTTCCATTTGCCATTTTTCCCAGGGGGCCCCTGCGGAAGGGTTTATGACGTGCAGGTGCAGCGGCGTGACCGCGGGGTTACGTCACCGTCCCGGCGGCGGGAGCCTTTAGGGGAGCCAAATGAAGCGGGAAGCACAGCGTTTTTTAAAACGAGGAGTGGGACGTGGGACTGCTGCTCTTCCCAGGGCGCCTTCAGAGCAGCACCCTGGGGTCCCACACCGCCCTGCGGCGGTCGGAAAAGCTGGGAGAGGGGAAGGGGAGGACGAGGAACCACCGAACGCCCCGAGAACCGTATGGGTGAACCCGAACGAGCAGGCCTCGGCGGGGACCGCCGGCACCCAGGGGTGCCCGGGGCGGGGTCGTATCTGCGGCCAGAGTGAGCGCTTTTATCCGCCGAAATAGCTCAGTTGGGAGAGCGTTAGACTGAAGATCTAAAGGTCCCTGGTTCGATCCCGGGTTTCGGCAAAGAATTTTTGTTTTCATTCAACGGATCTTTTTGCGGCGGGCCGGGTCCGCGGGTTCTGTGGATAGCGGCTGCCGCGGCTGTCACCGTGGGCGGTCCCGCCTGTGTGGGACGTGGGGAAGGGGCTGCTTTCCGCGGGGGCGATGGTACTCATGGGGTTCTGCGGCGTCTGCTCGGACATGGGCCGGCCCGCCAAAAGTCGTTGTTAAGCCGTCCTCGTTAGTATAGTGGTGAGTATCCCCGCCTGTCACGCGGGAGACCGGGGTTCGATTCCCCGACGGGGAGGTTGGAGAGTTTTTTTTATTTTTAGTTACCGTTTTCCTTCCAGCATAATTTTTCTGATTTCCGACGGAGAATAATAAAAAAAAAAAAAAAAAAAAGAAAAGAAAATCCAAACAGTTTTTGCCTGCCAAACCCGTAGTGTTCCTGTACTTCTAAGATCTGTTTGAACACTGCCGTGCAGCACCGGCAGCCCCATCCCGGGCCTGGGATCCACACGGCTGCCACGTCCCCTGGCTGCCCGGGGCGCTGCCCGCACCCACTCTGCCTTCCTCTCCCCGCATACTGGCAATGGAGGAGGAGGAGGAAGAGGAGGACGTGCAGACCACCGCAGCCCGCTCCAAGCACCCACCTGGCCGCCAGACAGAGCCGCGACCACGCAGAGGGGGATGTAGCTCAGCGGTAGAGCGCATGCTTTGCATGTATGAGGCCCCGGGTTCAATCCCCGGCATCTCCACTTCTTTTGGGGTTTTTTTTCCCCGCATGTCCTAGGATGTATTTTATCCAGGGTTAAACGACAGAAAACGACACCACGAACGCCCTGCCCAGAAAGGCCCACGGTGGCAGTTTCCAAGTGGCACAAACTGGTGGGGGTTTTTTGTCGCCTGGTTCTCTTCAGGACTGTACACACACACACACACACACACACACACACACACACACACACACACAAGATCCTCGTGTCTCTCTGGGTATTTCATTGCCACGCTATGGCCTCGGAGGCACCAAGTGGCCCAAAATGAGGACAGAACTCTGAAATGTGGGGGGATGATGGCCTGCCAGCCCTGCCTGTCACCTCTCAGCCCCAGAACCTAGCGGAGCTGGCTACGACCAAACCTCTCCATCCCAGAACCTACCTGCCAGACCTGCAGTCGGCACAGAGCTGGGTTTGGGGTCTCTGCATCACATCCCCACACCAGAGGCAAAGGGCTGGGATGCTGCTGGTGCCTGCACTCACTGGCTGCAATGGTGCAGGAGGCTTTTCATGGCTCTGAGGTGTCCCCTCACCTCTGCTGCCCTGCTCCAGATGGATGCTCAAGCTTTCCTGGGCACAGGTCAGGGGAGCTCTTGGGAAAGAAGCTCCCTGCTTTGATGTCCTCATGTTGGCCGGGCTCACGGGGTTGTGTCTCACCTGAGAAACTCTTCAGAGGCTGAAAGGTATGGCACAGAAAGACCAAAGCCCATGTTAGAGCTTGAAACAGCCTTTATCTACAGTTCCTTCACCAGCTGTTTTATCTCCACTGTTCGGTTATCAACAGTATATCCAGCTCGCTCTGGTAGAGAGAGGTGGCTAGTGACACATGTAAAATAACATTTCCTGACAGACTGGTATAAATGATCCTTGTGAATTATTTTGTTTTGTTTTGTTTTGTTTCCCTGGCATTACTTCTAGTTGTTATTTTGAGCCCAATGTCTGCCTACAGCACTGGTAAGTGCAAAGATCCCTGTTGTAAACATCTCTCGATAAATATCGCTGCGATACAACCTGCACGTGAATACGAGAAAGAGACGCTTCCTGCCCCAGAGAATTTGCACTAATTGTACTTCATAGGAAGTGCCAGACCCTTTTGGTGCAGGAAATCACTATCTGCCAGTGTAACAGGTGGTGGTTAGGTCTGTTAGGACCAACATCCTATCATTCCACTCACTAAGCCTGTCCTGAGATTGCGGCTGGAGGGGCCTGTGCAGACGCTGCAGGAGAAACACGGAGCAGCTTTGTTCAGAGACAGCCCCTCCCGGCTCAGGACAGGGCTGCTCTCCCCCAAACCAGCCAGACGTGTTTAAGGACTCCACGGCATTAGAGCCTAACATCTGCCTTGCAGTGGGAATATAACTCAAACAGAAACCTTTAGGAGCGTGCTGCTCCACCGTTTGATTCGAACGTGTGGTACGAACTCGCTCAGGATGCTCAGTGGTTGGCTGCTTACCCTAATTAGATGAACAGTACTTTATCATCTTAATTTCTTCACAGTACAAAACTCCATCTTATAATAAAATACACAGCCGTGTGCCTTTTTGAGTATTTTCAGACCAGTCCTGAGTGCCCACTCTGTAACTAAGAGAATAAACTTAGTGTGCTTATTTACTTTCAGGTGAGGAAAGAACTAAATCTGAAAGGCTAATGCAATCTTTATGTTTATGCGCACAATATATGCCACCAAGAACGATTCCAACATGAGAAGAAAGCAAAAAAGTTTTTGTGGGTTGTGTTTTTTTACTCAGCTAAACGAGCCAGGTGTTTAAGATTATTATTGCTACTGCAATGCTGGGTTTTAACACAAACTCAGTGCTCCCCAGAGTATCCCCCTCCTGTAAAAGCGCCATGTCTCAGGCAACAGCAGGCGAGTTTCCCTCAAACCAATCACAAAGCTGTTGCTGGGCCTCCTCTCCCTTCCTACTGGTGTGCAGCCCTGGGTGTTATCCGGGTCTTCTTGGCAGGCAGCAGTTTTCCTTGGGTGCAGGCAAACGAGGGATTGCGTTGGTGGATTGAACCCAAATGGCATCTCCTAAATCTTGCAAACAAAGCCCTGTTCTGTTCTCAGCTGTGTCCTTGGACTGCTGTATAGTTTGGCTGGGGTGGCACAGGAGCCAGCTGACTGCAATAGAGATCTGCCAGAAGGTGCTCTATGAGAACAGAATAAGAAATATTATTCTTAGTCCTTAGTTACAAACTCCATTATATATCAGATGCACACTCCCCTTCATGTGTGTATATATACTCACTGACTGTAGCTCATGCAGGCAGACTGCAGGACTCAGGTCTCTCTCTCCATTGGGCCTCCTTTCTCCCTCACTTCACCTCTGGGCTGCCTGATCCCTGTCCCCTGGCAGGAGGCCACCCTGCCCTGGTGTGGTCCCTGCCCTTCAAGCTGCCCCAACCTCGAGCCCCAACGTCTGGACACCAAGGTGTTTTCCCTGTCCCTTTTCCCCAGGCCATGGTGGCACTGACAGCCTGGCACAATCCTGCCTGCAGGCTGCACCCTGCTCATCTCCATCGTTTGGCCCCAGTCCTGGGTGCGGGAGACCACACTCCCCCCACCGCTTCTCTCCCTCCAGACTTCTTAAATAGAAACACACATTTTCCTTCGGACTGAAACAACGGTTCCTTTCCTCTCGGAGACCTCAGGCCCCGATCTACCCCCTCACCCTGCCCTTGAGAAGAAAATCAAGGAGGCTTTCGAAACAGAGGTGCAACTTATAGGGGTTTAAATCCCTGAATAAAACCTAAGACTCTCACAAGAATATGTAGCCATGGGGGCGACTCCGAAGTCGAGCGGGCTCGGCTCGCTGAAGCACCGCAAACCTCTGGGGGCCCTGGCCCCGCTCCGACAGCTCCACGCCAGGTTTTACTCCGCGCTTCGTTGAGCTCTCACCGCGCCCCCGCCAGCCACGGCGTTGTGAATCTGCACGTGAAGCTCTGACTCCTCCGCGTTGCCGGGCCTCGCTTCCTTCCGCCCACACAGTAGAGCTGGGGAGCGCGCCTCAGGGAAAATAGTGCCTGGCGGAGTGATCTGAGCCGGAGGGGCGGGGCCGAAGGAGCTTTATAAGGGACAGGAAGAGAATGTGTGGCGTAGTTGCAGCTGTGTAAGGTTTTGTGCTATCAGCTTGGCCTTTGAGCCCTGCGGTGAGTGCGCCTTGCGGGGAAGGCGGAGGGTTAGAGCGGCTTGTCGTGTTGG
>VXBJ01000608.1:463181-542412 GCA_013400055.1 Nycticryphes semicollaris
GGCCTCGCCCCTTTTGGAGCTTGTGGGCGGTCCCTTCTCTGCGACGTCATAGGGCGTGCGTTGGGGTCGCGCCGTTCCCGGAGCGGAGGGCTGCCTCGGGCGAGTGGGAATGGGAGAAGTAACTAAAGTGCAGGGATTTTTCCCTTTCTAGAGAGAATGCAGATCTTTGTGAAGACCCTGACAGGGAAAACCATCACTCTGGAGGTTGAGCCCAGTGACACTATCGAAAATGTCAAGGCCAAGATCCAGGACAAGGAGGGCATTCCTCCAGATCAGCAGAGGCTGATCTTCGCTGGCAAGCAGCTGGAAGATGGGCGCACCCTGTCAGATTACAATATCCAGAAGGAATCCACTCTGCACTTGGTGCTGCGTCTCAGAGGTGGCATGCAGATCTTTGTGAAGACCCTGACAGGGAAAACCATCACTCTGGAGGTTGAGCCCAGTGACACCATCGAAAATGTCAAGGCCAAGATCCAGGACAAGGAGGGCATTCCTCCAGATCAGCAGAGGCTGATCTTCGCTGGCAAGCAGCTGGAAGATGGGCGCACCCTGTCAGATTACAATATCCAGAAGGAATCCACTCTGCACTTGGTGCTGCGTCTCAGAGGTGGCATGCAGATCTTTGTGAAGACCCTGACAGGGAAAACCATCACTCTGGAGGTTGAGCCCAGTGACACCATTGAAAATGTCAAGGCCAAGATCCAGGACAAGGAAGGCATTCCACCTGACCAGCAGAGGCTGATCTTTGCTGGCAAGCAGTTGGAAGACGGGCGCACCTTGTCCGACTACAACATCCAGAAGGAATCCACCCTGCATCTCGTGCTGCGTCTGAGAGGCGGTAACTGAACTGCCTGGTTGTTCCTTGCATCCAAGTAAAAGTTTCTCTGTGCTTGTTCATTCCAATAAAGCTGTTGCATCCCCAAAAGTTGGTGTCTCGAGTTCTGTGAACAACTGTTTATGCAGCTGCCCAGGCCTAGCTATCTATTAAACTCTGATTATGTAGCTTCCACATACAAAGATATTGCAAAACAGCCTTACGCAAGGCTTGCACGTGCCTGGCAGGCGCAGCTAATCCTTGTGGGGTGGTTTTCCTGAGGTTGTATAAGCACTCTCGTAACGAGCTGGAGCCCTGGCTGAAGTTCAGTGCCAGTCTGCAGATGTTATGCAGCTGTGGTGGTTGTGTAAGCGACCATATGTAATGTGAAACTGCGATTGTTTTGGAGCTGGCGGGCTTTAATAATACTGCAGTGCCCGGTAATTGCCAGGTTCTGCCCCCGGTGTTTTGGCAGTCGGGGAGCAACAGCCAGCAAAAGGGATGCTGCAGCCCAAGCGGGGCTGGCAGCCGGCTCCTGCTGTCCCACAGCTGCCTGGTGGGACAGGGTAGGGACATCACTCCTGCTCTGCAGCCCTTGGTCCGGGGCTTGGGAGGTGTCAGGGCTGGCGTGAGTCTCATCACCTGGTTACGGGGTAGACTTCATTTTATGAGAAGCTTAAGCAAAGTTTGTAATTTCAGAAGTGCTGCCTTCTTACAGCTCTGGAATGTGCTTGCATTCCAGCTTTGCACTGAGTGGAAGCTAATTAGAGTGTGAACAGGGCTGAAAACAAAGTGGTGGAGGAGTTTCCACCTGCTGTGAAAGGGATGTCTCCACTGCAGTATTTGGTGGTGAAGCAGAGGTTGTGTGGGGCTGACTGTGGGGTGCTGGGGAGCAGAACACCCCAAGTGTCCCCGAGGAGAGCGGTGGTGTGACCTGCCTTTGGAAGGGGATGTAGTGGGAGGTGGAACGGAGGTTTCAGCTGATCCTTGCCCTCACTGGGACCTGATCTGATCTTGGAAGGGTGGGATAGCAGGATTTGACTTGAGTAATGCTGATTATTAATTAATCTTGATGAAAGGAGGGGGTGGAAGGTACTTTTAGTGCCTTGTTACCTGTAAGGAGCAAGTTGGGATGGTTGGAGAAGGCTACAACCCACCCTGGCAGCACCGGTGTCGTGCCGTGGCTGGGTTCCTGGTGCAGGGCCCAGCTCTGCCCACGCCTGTCCCAGCCGCCTGGGACACAAACAGTAGTGCTTGTCCTCATGTGGGTTTGCTGGCCCTCGGAGCCATCTGAATTCATGCAGCAATTAAAAATTCAGCCCGTCAGCAGCTTTGGGCGTGCGGTGATGGAGCTCCTGGGCTGTGGGTGTCTGACCCAGTTGAGGGGTGGGTGTTGCGGGAATGAAGGGACCTGCCCTGGTGTGAGGGGGTGGTTTCACGGCTCCTTTCTCCCCGTGCCCAGGGAAGCTCCTGTTGATCAAAGGAGAAAGCTGGAAGAAATAACCGTGGGCAGATCTGATCGGAATGTGACCTGATTGCTGGGGGAAAGAGCTGCTGGGGGGACCTGGGGACACTGGGGACGTTCAGCGAATGTCAAAAGCCTACACCAACGGCTGCAGTGATGTGTTTTATTTTAGTGAAAAAACAAATACAAGCCTGTACTTAAAAGCTTACGAAGCTGCCCAAATAGGTAACGGCCTGGAGCGTGACACAAACGCGCAGCTCGGGTGGGATAAGCCACAGAACGGCCGGATTTGGTGAAAACAGTAAAATGCTTGGTAACTGTGAAGGATGTTTTTTGTTTTCTCTGCGGAAGTCCCTGCTGCCCGGCTCACGCTGTTCCACACGGTTCTGTCTGTCCCGCGGAGCCGCAGGGTCTCTCCTGGGGTTACTGGGGTTTATAACTCAATAAACGGAAGGAAAACTCCTGTCAGAGGGTTTCTTCCTGGCAAAACGTTTTAAAAGAAGGGCAAACGGCAGCACCGGCTCTTTGCTGGCTGTGACGGCCTGTTGGACGAGGGTGTGTTAATTGGTCTGGCAATTAAACAGAGGTAAAACGTCTAGAAGCAAAACAAGACCCAGTTCAGGGTGAAGATACCAATGCAGGGGTGACACCTGCGTGACGGCCTTGTCACAGGACCTCTGCTGTCCTGGCCTCTGCCCTGGTGGGAGCTGTGGGCTGGTGTCTCCCTCCTGGATCGCTCCCGGTTCCAGACCCTTCAGCTTGGATCAACGGGCGATTGGGACAATGGGATGGTGTGTATAACTGTTATTAAACAGGTTGTCACAAAACACACTCTTCCCTTTGTTTTTTTATTTTCTGTTGACTTCCGGGCACTTTTAGGGCTGAGTCTCAACCGGGTTCCTTAAGCGGTGCCAGCTGAACTGTGCGAGATGGACAGAAAACCCCAATTCCTTGGAAAAACAGCAGCGGGTGAAGCGGTGATGGATGTTTTCTCCTCCAGGGGTTGAGCCGTGGCTCGCACCAAATACCTGCTGTGACAACAGGCTGGTGACCGCCTCACCTGCTCGTGGGGTGGCCGTGGGGGGGACCCGGTCCCTCCTGGGGGTGCCCGGGGCCATATATGTGTATGTATATAGAGGTAAGCAGACAGATGTTTATCATTTTCTTACCTATTTATGTATTTTTATCGAACTATTTATATATTTTTACCTACTTGTATGCTTTTATCTATCTAAATATCTTATATATTTCCATATATTTATAAATTAACGTGGCTTTATGCTTATAAACATACGCAGGGCTCTGTTTTCAGCCGCTCCCCGCCCCGGCTGCCCTGAGCGGAGCGGGTGGGCGGGGCCTGGCGCGCCTGGCCCCGCCCTCTTGCCCCGCCCCCGCCCCGCCCCCTCGCCCGCGGCGGGCCGTGCCGTGCGGCGGAGCCATAAAGCGGCGGCGCCGGCGGCGGCCCCGCTCTGCTGTGCCCCGCTATGGCCGCCGCCCGGCGTAGGCTGTCGGTGGGGTTGGGGTTGGCCGGGGCGACCTGCGCCCTCCTGGGGCTCTGCCTGCTGCTGGTGGGGCCCGTCATCATCAAGGAGCAGGTTGTCAAGGTCAGAGAGGCCGGGGATATGATTTTTGGAGGGNTCACGGGTCTGGTGCGTGGTGGTGTCTTCTGTATCTGGTGTGGCCCGGGGGGGTGGGGGGCGGTGCGGGAGAGCTCGGCCCACCAAGGGTCTCTGCTTTGGCGTCGCTTTGAGCAGCCTCACGGTCTTACTGCGGGTAAATCCCAGCTTGGGCTTTTCCACCTCTTGGTTACAGGAAGCATGCCTGGGTTGAAGGGGCTCTCATCCCTGGTTAGGAGGGCTTTCCGCATGGCTAGGGTTGGTTTTGGGCATGGTGGTGGGCTGAGCATGGCCCTTCCTTCTCTCTTTACCTGCAGCACTCGCCATACCCCAGTGAGATGCTTCCCGAACTGGAAGCGGGGCAGAAAACGTGCAGGAGTGCTCTGATGGAGCCTCGTGCATGGAGCAGCCTCCAAGGCATCTTCTTCTGCTCAGCTGGAAAATCTAAAGAGCTGCCTCTCTGGAGACGTCTATTACTCACAAAAGGCCTGAAGAGGTGTTTGTTCTCCACTTAAGGTGTGGGGCTGTGGATGGAGTTCAGTAACTGCTCCACAGAAACTTGGGAACCAGTGCTCCTGTCCTCACTGTTGGGACACCAATTATCCTGCTGTAACAAACCAATTGGCTCATTCCCCTCATTTAGCCAGACCTTTTTCTCCCTGCCCACAGGAGATGTGTCCCTGCCAGGGCGTTTCTCCAAGCTTGCACCTACCCAGGTCAGCACCTGGAAATGTGCTTCTGATAAAAGGTTGAATACCCACCCTGTAGCCAATGGCAGTGGTTGCGTGTGCTGCAGTCTCTGCCAAAAAACAACTTCTACTTAAATGTACCTTCTGGAAGTGCTGCTGGCTGGGCAAAGCCAGACAGTCCAGTGGCTTAAGCAGTAAAAGTCAATCTTTGTCCAGATTCATGGCCACCAGGAGCTGGTACCTGCAAAGAAAAGGCTGAATGGCACCTGCAGAACAGGAGTGACATTTTTGGTGCAAAAGCCTTTCTGCTCTCTTTTTAGCAAACCCTGATTCTTTTCTGCCTCATGAGCTAAATCCTAGTAACTTGCAATAAGAACAGAAGATAAGGAAAAGATCAACCCTTGTTTCTCCTCAGCTTTCCCTTTACCTCAAGCTCTTCAACATTAATCCGAAACGTTCCTGAGCTCTTAGGAAGCTTGATGTGAAATGAAAAAAAAAAAACCAAACCATAACTGAGTGGTAATCTCTAGCTTGGTGAGAAGTATCCAGGGCACTACTGAAACTCCTGGGTTGGTCTTCAGAGCGGTGTGGGTAAGAGGAGCTGAGCTTTGAAGGGCTGGGGTTGGGCAGGAGAAGGCTGATTTGCCCATCCTGGCTTCCTGAGCTCTGTCAAGGTGGTGTATCCTGATGGAACAGCACTTAGTTGCAAAGAGGTGGTAGTTTGGGGGATATCTGTGAGTAAAGTGTGTAGGGGAACACACAATAGAAACAGGGAACTTGTAGCCGATCTCCTGCCCCACGTGCGGAAACTGAATCTGCATGGACGTCCATCCTGGCAGCTGTGGCATTGCCCCTGTAAAACCTGGGGACCCTGCTTTTCTGGAAACACTTGGAGTGCCACAGGCCTGCCTAAGATATGAGCTTTAACACCCTGAGACTGCATCGACTCATCCATCTGCCACTTGGCATTTCTGTTCCACCGGGGAATGCTTGTGCTGCCCTGCCTGAAAGTCAGGAGAACACTGGTGGCACTGTCCTTGCCATGCTAGCAGGGTGATGAGGATGGTGGTGAGAGGATGTGGTGGATGAGGTCTGACACTGAGGTTGCTCCTCTCAACCTGAAGAGGAAACCTCAACTCAGGGTTTTACGGAGCAGAGTGGCTGAAGCCACTCTCCTGGAGAAGCAGGATTTGGGCACTGTTGATGGAGCTGTGGCTCCTCTGGTCCTGTCTGGAGGAGAGGAACAATAGCTGGCTCCTTTCAGTTCCTCAGGAACAGAGTTCAATGTGTTCAGGAGTAGTCAAACAGCCTAGTGACACTTTGTAACCCATCTAAGTGAAAAATAATCTATTTTTTATTTCAGATGTATGACCATGTTTGCTTTGCCCTACAAATACCTTAGTTCTAAGGCTGCCCAGTTGAGTAGACCTTGCTTAGCAGCATCTGTGGAGTACTGAGAGCTGCTCTGCCCAGGTGGGAGAGGGGTGAGAAAGCAGGAGCTGGGCTACAGCTCCGTCAGACTAGCTACACATTATATTAATATATGCATATGCAATGAGGGATCCAGGGATACAGGATAGGCAAGTCAAGGAAAGCAGATGCAGACTGTTGGGCGCTCAGGAGCAGGGATTATAAACCAAGCTAAATAAAACCTGAGTTGCTCTTGTCCTCTGCTGCTTTGCCATGAAATCCTTGAGGCCGGCAGGATGGAGGTTCTTGGCCAGCAGCACGTGGGCTTTGATGTGGAGGTGGGAAGGGTTCCACAGGTGGGCTACACTGCACTGTGGAGATGTCCCCTTGGGGATAGGGCTTGGAGGACTTGGGCTCGAGCGATGGACTTGCAAAGCCCTGCTGCTGATGGATGGCACAGCCTGACCAGGAAATGGCTGAAGAGCATGGGACACTGCAGGGAAGTTGCTGGCAGCTTTCTTTCTCACCCTGCTGTGTCAGCAAATTTGTGCACAGTTGGTCGGACGGAGCTGCTCCAGGGCAGGAGAGCCATGTGGGGCCACCGAGCTGCAGCGGGATAATACCCACATGCCTTCAGCAATTAGTGGATCAAACCCTCTTCCATAAGCTGACTGGGTTACTTAACCATGGCAAGGGCTTGTGCTCGCAGAGGAAGCAAGGATTATGGTGGAACACACCCCAGATAAATGGGGAAACAAGAAGGAACAGGCTCTTGTCCGTAAGGGAGCCCCCGGGAGGCAGGGAGGGAGTGGAGACAGATGTGCCCAGGTGCCAGCTCCTGGCCTGGGAATCTGGTGAGGGCTTAAGTCATGGTTGGGCTCCTGCAGGCACTTCCCAGCAAACGGGACAGTGATATGGAATCCATGATTGTGCATTGCCTTTGACCTGCCTCATGACCAACTATGAGTCACCGCAGGATGGCAGCTGAGAGGAGGCAAAGGTGTTGAGACACAGTTGGGTCGCCATCCCAGTTTCCCCAGCTGCTTTTTGGGAATCTGGTCGGCCCTCCCTGCCGGTACCCAAACATTTGTGCAGATGTGTGTGCCACCTCTCCCAGCCCTTGCCAACTCCTGGAGCTGCCAAACCTGGCAGACAGGTGGAGGCCGTTGGGACAGGGCTGTGAGTGCCAAGTGATTCAAACGTGCAGGGCTGTGAATAATTCATCACTGGCTTCTCTAGCGCCGAGAGAGCCTCCAGCACATCAAAACAGCTCTGAAATCCTGCGGGTAGGAACTGGAAAGTGGAGCCTGAATAAATAAGCCTACAGACATCCTGTGGCATGAACTTTATGCTTCTGCATACATAAGAGTTCCCAGTTTAGATCTGGCTTGTTTTCAGTTTGCATAACACGCCTGGATCCTCTGGAGAGCCCCTGCTGGAACTGCTGTCTTTGGCTGGGCCTGACGTGGAGCCAAGGGTGGATGTGCTCAGCTGTAGCTATGAAGCCCAAGAGCTGTGTCTCCTTACTTTTTTGTTGTTGTTGTTGTTGGTTTTGATTTTGGTTTGGTTTCTCCCCCCCTGCCTCCCCCCCCTTCTCCCTTGCAGAATGTCAGGATTGACCCCACCAGCATATCCTTCGGCATGTGGAAAGACATTCCCGTTCCTTTCTACATGTCAGTGTACCTCTTTGAAGTGCTGAACCCCAAGGAGACCCTCCAGGGAGCAAAACCAGTACTGAACCAGCGTGGACCCTACGTTTACAGGTCAGGTACCACTTGTGGTCCAGCTAGGCATGAGCCTGGTCACCACACTGTCTGCCAGGCTTCTGGGTGACTCCTCTGGCTGGAGAGCATGGAATTAGCATACTTGGCATGATTCCAGTGACATAGGATTTTAAAGTGACCCAAATGCACCCTAATAGCTCTGATCTTGCTAAAGCCACAAGTAGAACCTCTGGCCACCAGGGTGGTAAGGCTGGTGTGTGCTTCACTGAGTTATGGAGCTCATTCCTTAGCTGGGATCCACTGGGCAGCCAGACCTGGGCTGATATGGTCCAATCATAGGCATGGAGGGGTGTTGGTGGGGTGGTGGGAAACACTCATCTTCATAGTGGACTTGTTTCATCTTCATTGTGCATTGAAGAGTCCAGCTCCAGAGTTGGAGTCACCTCGGTGTCAAACTTCATGGAATGGCCCAAGACCTCTTATCTAACATGAGACCTGGAATCTGCTTAACATGAATGTTCTGGTCATGAAAACCAATCTGTAGCACTAAAACTTGCTCAGGCCCACCTACAGCAGGGCTGGGTCTATTTGCCATGGCTGAGGGTGATGATTGAAGCCCCAGATGCTTCTCTAGAACTGAAACATGAAGTGATGGTTGATACTGAGTTAAGCATGTGAACTTCCCCGTAAATAGCAATATTCAAGGCTTTGGTGCCTACACATATAGGCAAAGTTAGGTCAGCAGCCTAAGCAAGCTCATGTGGGGAGATTACTGGTTTAATCCAAAGCTGTTTGAGTAGCACTGGGGGGAAAACCTGGCAGTATGTATATGTCCTTGTTTCCCCTGGGCTTGCCAGGTCACACCATCAGACCGTGTGGATTCTGTATGTTGTGACTGCATCAGTCCCTTGGCTTGGGGAAAAAGCTTCACTTACCATAAGAATAAACAAAGGGGCAAAGCTTATTAGTGTCCTTGTGTTCCTGCTGAGCAAGATTAGTGCCCTTCCCTAATGTGAGCCATAAAACAGAGGCTCCACAATAAAGGACTTTGTTTTTGCTGGTGGGTTGAGCTTCAGCGTCCTCATGAGCTGTAACAGGCTCACAATGTTGGGGACAGCCTCATGCTCCTGTGGAGCATTGCAGCCCCCATGAGACTGGGCTGCCCCCATGGCATGGCATGGAGCCCTGAGGAGCAGGAGAGCCGTGATGCTGCATGGAGGGTTGAGCTGACCTGAACCTGGGAGCCATCGGGGAGCTCTGGGACAAATCAGTGTGGGCTCATTGGTGGGGCTTGTTTGCCACTTTGTTTGGTTCCCTCCTGTTTCGCAGGTTGTTTTGGTGTGGGGATTGGTGTAGGTCTCCTTATCTGTGCGTCTCTCTGATAGGGCTGGGCTTTTCAACAGCTGTAGGCAAAATGACAGAGGCGATTTATGCTTTTGTCTCAGATTTCCTTCTCAGTTGGGAAGAAACGGTTGGTGTCTGCAAGTTGCTGCGGAATCCCATCTCCCAGGGATGCCTCACTCCCAAGCTGCTAGACCCTAACCCTGGCCAGGGTGTGAGGTTGACTCCGCCTGTTCCCCAGCACACTGCTTCCCCTGCTGTCCCATGGCTTCTTGCTGAGGTTCCATCTCCTCCTTCTGTTCTTCAGAAGTAAACCCAGGCCCGTGCAGCCCATCCTTGCTTCACAGGAGTGGCGGGGGCACTTACAGTGGAGGAAGGTTCCCATGATCTCTTCAATCTCTTTTGCAGAGAGTACAGGTATAAAACAAATATCACATTCCATGACAATGACACCGTCTCCTTCCTGGAATACCGGCAACTATTCTTCCAGCCGCACATGTCCAGTGGCAGTGAAGAAGAGTACATTGTTGTGCCAAATGTTTTGATGATGGTAAGAACTTGATGGGTACCAACTTCTGAGTTTGCAGGAAGGGTACTGATGCCCAATGCTGACTCAAAGCTTACTTTCTTGGTAGAGCTTAAGACTAATCAGACCATGAGGTGGTTATAAGCTTGTAAAATACACTTTTCTGCTCTCTGGGTCTTGGTTGTCATGGTGGGCTGTTAACTTTCCAAAAGCAGAGTGTGCAGAGGGGCTGGCAAAGCAGCTGGGCTCAAGTCTGCAGCCTCATCTGTGAGTCCTCAACTGCCTTTTTCCCAGTCTGGGGGTAAATGCTGAACCTCAGGTTGTCCAAAGGATTTCTCTAGGGCTGTAGAGTGGTGCAGCAGAGGGATCTTGCTGAGCGCCAAAGATGCTTCCTCTTTGGTAAAGATGGGGCTCTTGTCTCAGAGGTTTGATTTCCTTCCTAGGGAGCGGCTGTAATGATGGAAAACCTGCCAAACTTCGTGAAGCTTTTACTGAGTGGAGCCCTGGCTGGCCTGAAACAGGAGGCCTTCATGAACCGGACAGTGGGGGAGATCCTGTGGGGGTATGATGACCCTCTTATAGACACAATAAATACACTTGTTCCTGGCCTGATGCCTTTCAAGGGAAAATTTGGGCTATTTATAGAGGTAAGTTAACTGTTGGTTGGGAACACTAAAATCGTGGCAGTATTGGTATTGGGATTGAGAATTTGGGCTATCCTCCTCATGAACTGTTTGGGCAGCCATGTGTAGCTGGTGGTGGTTGTGTAAGGCTGCCTTAATTCTTCCCTCAAGTAGAAAAGCATGTGTTGGAAGCTGCCATTGGCAATTGACATAAGTGAAAGTGCAGCAGCTTACAGTATGAGCTGACAAAGCATGCAAAGTCATTAACATGTTGCAGTCTCGCTGCATCTAATGGATTAAAAGCTGGTTACTTCTCGTTGCAGCTTAACAACTCCAATTCAGGACTGTTTACAGTATACACAGGCATGAAGAACATCAGTAGAGTTCACATGGTGGATTCATGGAACGGCCTAAAGAAGGTGGGCGTTGGGCAGTAAACCTCTAATATGGGGATGATGCCTGATCTAAAGCAAGTTAAACTGAAAGCTCTCGGGGCTGTTTTATCTCTGGGTTGTGGGTTTGACAGCAAGTTTCTATGGGACTTCATCTGCTGCAACTTCAGTTCTATCAAATTGCTAGAAGACAGTCATATGTGACAAGAGGCTTGTCATGAAGCGCTAAGTTCATCTCATCATTAGTGTCACTTGGTCTCCCTTAAAATACTCTTGGAGCTGCTTGCTTCTAATAGTTGAAGTCCTAGGCTCTTGTTGCCTGTGTTTAAGGTGTTATTTAAATATCCTTGTTAAAGGGGTGCTTATTCTTCCCTTGTGGAATTCCACTCCTAACTAAAATCAACTGAATCTATAGAGCAACCCTTGCAGGAGCACCTGAGACAGGGAGATCTTGTCCTGTTTTTCCATTAAGTGGGCAGATGTTCGTATGGAGAGGTCTTGGAAGCTCTTCAGTGTTGCTATCTCAAGCTCCTGTTGAAGCAGTGTAGTGGTGGATGTCCCATGCAGGGGTGGAAGCCAACTCTCCCGCAAGAGAGTTGGGATTGAGAATTTGGGCTATCCAGCAAGCTTGTTGTTCTTCTCTCTACATCTGTCCCACAGGTGAACTACTGGCGGAGCAACGAGTGCAACATGATCAACGGGACTGCAGGGGAGATGTGGCCACCGTTCATGTCCCCAACATCACTGGAGTTCTACAGCCCTGATGCCTGCAGGTGAGGCCACAGCTGCCAGCTTGTCCCTGTGCAGGTGGCAGGAGGTGCAGTGCTCCTCCTGTGCACCCAGAGTACCTGTGCAGTGACGCAGAGGGCTCGGGTCTAGTTTCTGTAGTTAAAGTTCAGTGTTGCCGCATCTCAGCTTTGCAGACAGTGTAGCAGTCTAATTAGCAGTGTCCTATGGTATTCATAAATACCTTCCACATCACTGGAGAAGCCTAACTGGCTCATGTTGAATCAGTAGAAACTAACCAGCCTAGATAAGATGTGGGAGGTGAGAGGGAGAAGTAAGTGTCGTCACAAGGAAATGCAGCTATAACCATTTTGTGAAACTTTCAGCTGTCTAAAGACTTGCAGAAGTGATTTTTGGGGAGAGCTTGTGCCACCATTTCCATTTCCAGACTGCTGGGAGGTTTTTTTGGGTTTTCTTTTCTTTTTTTTTCTTCTTAGCTCATATGCCGCTCTGTGTGTCTGTCCCATGTAAGACACCCTGACCTTAGCTGATCACACAGGGGTTAAAGTACCCTTCAGAGCCTGCCTGTGTGGAAACTTCCTGAGGCTGGAAGGAGGGGAGGCCAGGAGGCTGGCTGTGGCACAAACCTCTATCCCCAGCTTGGGGAAGATAAGGAAGATAATGTTAATTCAGGCTTTGTAGATAGTGCTGCAAAACAAGGAGGGCTCATGCTGAATAAAGAACAATGACCTCTTCATCGGAACAAGCAAAGTCAGCTGAGCCAAGTATTAGTGCAGGAATTCCTCTACACAAGGGACATCAGCAAATACCAAAATGACCTGGAGCCAAGGTCTTACAGGGAAGTTTGCCTGTATCAAAGTTTAAATACACATGCCTTTTTCTGTAAAACTACAGAAATCTTCTAGGGAAGAGAGCATGTTTCCAGACAAGGCATAAAGTGAAGTAGAGAAAACCAAGCTTGGTTTCTTGTTGGTGCAGGAGGTTCCTGCAGGACAGTGCTGTGGAGGAAGTGACTTTGCCTCTTCACCAGGCAGTGCTGTCTCTTTTCCCCCCGATCTTTGTCTCAGCCTCTCTGCTAGCTTGGATGGCTAGGAAGGGACATGCTTTAGTGGTAATTTGGCAGTGCTAGGTTAACGGTTGGACTTAATGATCTTAAAGGTCTCTTCCAACCAAAATGATTCTATGAAGGAGTCAGAAACATCAGTTGATAGGCTAAGAGCATACCTGCCTTGCTGCAGGGCTCATCTCCTGTGCTGTTTGTACATTAAGTGCAGCTGATGGTGCAACTGCCTGGTAGGTAAGGCTTTATCCTGCTGATATGCTGCAGCAGCCTCTGCTTCATTGCTGGAAGGTGAGCAAAGCCAAGAGGCATGCATTTAACTGCTGAACCCAAATCCCAAATCTCCCATCCTTGGTCCTTGTGTCAGAAGGCAGCTGTAGAAATAAGCATCCCTTTGGGCTGCCCAGGCTGTCTGCATCCCTGGAAACCTCACTGAAAGGAGCACATGTGAAGGAAACAAGTTTTCCTCTTGGAAACTCGCATCTATCCTGGCCAGCTGGTGGCAATAACACAGCATAACATCACTAGCCTGTTGTATCATGAAAAAAAATCTTGCTGCATAATGTAGTTCATAAGGTAAAATTTTTCCACTGCCCTGACAGCCTGTATGCTGGAGTCCTGCTGCAAAAGAGAGTTAGCCAGTGTCCATCCCCTGTGACAGAGCACTTCTACTTTGGAGCCAAGGCTTGCACAAAGAGGGTATTAACTCTTGGAGAGCAGCCCTGGGGATTACTGCATGCCTTTAAACAAATTTCATCTGGATACGGCAAACAGACATACAAGCCTGTGGTTTCTCTCCATAACTAGTCCTGACCAGCCCTTTATCTGTGCTTAAAACATGGAAAGCAAATGGCTTAAATACTCATTCTCCCCTTCAAAGCACTGCTCTGAGTGTTTATCTTGATCTCAAAGTCTAAGTTACATTGCAACTGCATCTTATCCAGCGAAGATAAGAGCTCAGTTCTCGGCTGGGAACCTTGTTGGCTAATCCTGATCCTTCTCCACCGAAACCCTTCCAGATCCATGACACTGGTGTATGAGCAGTCTGGGAAGTTCGAGGGTGTGCCCACCTATCGCTTCGTGGCACCAAAAACTCTCTTCGCCAATGGCACAGACTATCCACCCAACGAAGGTTTCTGCCCCTGCATGCAGTCTGGCATCCAGAACGTCAGCACCTGTAGGCTGAGTAAGTCTTTTCCTCCCTGGGCGATATTAAAGAGTAGGGATGTGATATGAGCTTGGCTGGCTGGAAAATGGGCTCTGCTCCCTGCCAGAGTGCTAAAAGGTGCCGCTGGGGTCTGTGTGCACGGCATTCTCCTTTGCACTCCCGCAGGCATCTCAGCAAGGAGGGGGAAAAGCGAAAATCCCTGCCCAAAGTCCCCTTGGCCCTACAACAGCCTGGTGTTTTGGGAATCCCCAGGGGTATGGCAGGAGCGGTACATCCCCCAGGCTGGGGAGCAAGAGTGGGAAGAGGCAGGCTGTGTAACTACCAAATTAAATGTTAACTTTGGACACTGAGCGCAGGTCACAGAGGAGTGGGAATTTAGACTTAGTGTCCCAACCTGTGTCTGGGTCCAGTGAGTTACTGTGGCATTGCATGGTGTGGGGAGGGGGGAGAAGGTGGCTTAAATGCTGAGTCTTAATCGTCCCAGAGCAATTGCAGGGAAGCAAGAGAAGGAACTTTCTAGTTGGGAGGAAAATGATAAAAGTTAGGTGGAAAAGTATAAAAGTTCAGGAAAAAAAAAAAGCAGCAATAGCTTAAAAACCTCAGATTGTCTCAGCTGGGTTTAAAGGAGCTTAAGGTGTCTTTTTTTCCTCATCCAGAAGCACCAATGTTCATTTCCCATCCTCACTTCTACAATGCTGATCCAGCACTGGTGAGCGCTGTTGAAGGCCTGCACCCCAGCGAGGACCAGCACGCACTCTTCCTGGACGTGCACCCGGTGGGTGACCCTAGTGAGGTCTTCCCCTTGCCCTGGAGCTCCAGCTGGATAGGGGAGCTCTTGCCACCAGTTCTGTGGTAGCCTCACTCAGCTCTCATGGCACTGATTTGAGCAGGTTCCATAGTGCAAAGACTGGCAAGGACATGTGCAGATAAAAATGTCAAAGCCATAAACTAATTGAATAATTAGCCTGGCTTCTAGAGAATTGCAGAACTAATTATAAGCATAATTGTTTCGATAAGCACAGTGAAATTCTTTCCAGTGACTCAGGTTCACAACACCAGGAGGTGTATCTAGCAGCAGCCCAGATTAGCCCCAGATCTGCAAATGAACTGCCATGACTGGCAAAGTCTGAAGACCCATCCTGTAGCTGAAGCTATCGCCATAATTTTTGGCCTGGTTTCTACTCTTCCAATGTGCCAATCTGGCTGCTTCTGCACTGGACTGTCAGAGTGTTAACGCTTCTTGTGCATCGACAGCATAAGGGTGAAGTCCCTACTCCAGCGGTGATGAGTTGCGCCTTCCTTAGCCATCATTGCCCAGCTACTGATGGTGAAGGATACTTTGGGATCTTCCACCCAAGACCTGTATTGCATGTGGTCAGAAATAGTGTGGCCAGCGATTCTAGGGAGGTGACTATCCCAGTGTCCTTGGCACTGGTGAGGCACCACCTCAATACTGTGTTCAGTTTGGGGCCCCTTGCTACAAGAAAGACACTGAGGTTCTGGAACGTGTCTAGAGAAGGGACAGAGTTAGTGAGGGGTCTGGAGAACAAGGCTTATGAGGAGCGGGTGAGGGGGCTGGGGTGGTTTAGTGAGGAGAGAAGGAGGCTGAGGGGAGACCTTGTTTCTCTCTACAGGTACCTGAAAGGAGGTTGTAGTGAAAGGGTGGTTGGTCTGTTCACCTAAGTAACAGGTGATAGGACAAGAGGAAATGTCCTCAAGTTGCACTAGGGGAAGCATAGACTGGAGATGAGGAAAGGTTTCTTCACTGAAAGGGTTGCCAAGCATTGGAACGGGCTGCCCAGGGCAGTGGAGGAGTCACCATCCCTGGAGGTATTTAGAAGATGTGTAGATGTGGTGCTGAGGAACATGGTTTAGTGGTGGTTTTAGCAGTGTTAGGTTGATGGTTGGACTTGATGATCTTAAAGGTCTTTTCCAACCTAGACCATTCTGTGATCTTCCAAATGTTCAGTGGTGTTTGCTTGAGCAAGAAACCAATCCCTTTCTTGAGGTAAGGTAAGCCATGCTTCTCATCTAGGCATTGGGTTCTCTCTGCTTTTCTTATCATAGTTAGGGAAATCTAATTAAGTTTATTACAGTATCAAACATCTACTGATAACAGTATGATTAAATATATTCTTATCTAGCTGCAGCCTACTGAGTGCAAACAGGGGCAATCCAACAAAAAGCTCTCTGCCCTTAAAAATGTGTTGCAAAACTGCAGTGTCATGAGAAATCAATGCCTTAGTGGCTGTCAACAAGACCAGCTTTGAAGTGTGATGTTTTCATGGTCTTAGGATGTTGCTGGACCATGACTGTTGGCTCCTGATTATGAGAAATATTTCTTCCTTTGCTGTGTGCGCGAATCTCTTTGCATTGGTGCGTTTCCATCCTGCTGCTGGTAGGATGAACAGCAGGAGAGGTTCATCAGACTTCAAAAAAACGAAGTTGCGATTAAAACACTCTGCCTGGGCAGTCGACTAAAGGTTGCTATTCGCTAATTTGAACTTGCTTAGGTCTAGTCCTACGGGTCACGCAAAACCTCCCTGGTTCATGCGGTCTGCCTGCTGAATGTGGGCTGCCTTCTACGGCAGCCACCTCTGTTCAGGTTAGCTTTGTGCCTTCAGACCACCCCAAGGGAGGTGTCCCTTCTGGGTGCTGCAGTGTGCAAGAATCTCATTGCCTGGGGAGTGTTCGGCTGAAGGGGACAGACTGCAAACTGCCATGGGGACAGTGCTGTCCCCCCACGAGCAGTCAGGGGACCGGTGCCTGTTTGACTGGTGCTTGTGCTTTGGTGGAAACACCATTCATGGTCCTAGTCTCTTCTGTGGTGACTGTAATGGATCTATGGATGATCCAATCCATCGCTCTGGAAGATGGCAGCCAGAGTAGTTGTGACAGAAAGCAAAGAGCTGTTTTGCAGAGCTCTCCAGAAAAAAATTGGCTCTACTGATGAACTGGTGGGTCTCTTCCCATGTAGATGACCGGCATCCCTATGAATTGCTCCATCAAGCTCCAGCTGAACCAGTACATAAAGCACGTGTCTGGTATAATGTAAGTAGTCACCTTCTAGAAGTGGTCATCTCCCTTTCTCAAGCAGGGAGTGCTGATGATGCTGGGGTTGCTGTGGAATTTACTCTGTCCAGAGATGAAGTAGCTTTAAACATTACCAGTTGTCACAGTTGCAGAAGCCAGCTGGCTCGTGTGGTGAAATGTCAGCTATTCCAGTGACCTCAATCTGCTGTCCTTTAGCAGTACAGCGTGTGGCTGCCTGTTTGCTTGGCTCCTGCACCAGACTGGACAGCTGATGAAGGGACTGTTTCTCCTGGTGAGGCACAGGAGCAGTTCCCCTGCTCTGTGCTGCCGCTCAGAAGGTGTTGCAGCCAACATGGAGAGGCAAAACAATTGAAGTCTGTGCCCCGCAACAGTGGGCCACGTGTACTTGCTGTGTTGGTTCTATACCAGAAGCCAGCCCTGATGCTCTGAACTTGGCCACACCACCCTGTAGTACCGTGCAGGTGACTGAGACCTCTTGGAGCTGCGTGAAGTTTAATGTTTCAGCTCAGTGAGTTCATGTCCCTGGAGCCTAGATTTGGGATGGCTCTTGCTGCTGTTCTCTGGGAGTTAAGCATGGATGGAAGCATAAGCTCTGCTCTTGCGTGAAAGACTTTCATGAGAGTTGGCCTCTCAAGGAGGAAGCAGCTCACTGAAGCAGTAGGAATTGCTGCCTCCTTACACTGGTTTCCTGGACAATATCGGTCCATCAGAGAGGTCCTTTTAGGAAGAATTGTGACACTGGTTGTGGCCTGATCAACTAGAAATTTAAGTGCCTGTTTTCTATTATTTTTCCCCTCCTAGTCAAACAGGGAAGATTAAGCCAGTGGTCCTGCCGCTGCTGTGGTTTGCAGAGGTGAGCTGCCTTCCTCAACCTGATTCTGCAGAGCCTCTCCTGTGGGAGGGGGGAAACTACTTCCCCATCACCCAGGGCTGGGGAAACTCTGCTTTGGATAAAGCTTTAAGCCAGACAAACTAATTAAGCACCAACAGAAGGATTTTCAATACTTGGCTCTGTCATTAATCCCTCTGAGCTGAACAAACCCTGCACTATACTTGGTAACCCTCTGTCTCTGCCCTAGATGTGGGGTTAAATAGGGCCCAGAAGAGAGCTGCCAGCATCCCCACGCTAATGTGGGCCAGGGAGTGCAGTCTCCAGCTGGGTGTGTCTCCAGCTATTTAGTAAACCCTTCTAGTCTCACTGAATCTCACAAAAATTCCCTAATCTGTGCTGGGAGGCGGTGGGAGAGGAGTCTGTGTCAGCCCTGGATGAGAAGGAAATGCTGCTGACAACTTTGCTTTTTTGAGCAGAGTGGATCCATCGAAGGCTCAGTCCTAAAGCAGTTTTACACCAACCTGGTGCTGATCCCATCCCTGTTGGACTACCTGCAGTATATCTTCCTTGGGCTGAGTGTCCCGCTCCTTATTGCAGCAGCTGTGCTCATGGCAAGGAGTCAGGTAAGAACTTGCAGATGTCTAATGGGAGATGCTGTTAGTCAAATCAGACTTAATCAGATGATGTAGATTGGGCTGACAATCTAACACTCCTGAGGAAATATTGGCTGATGCCACAAATCATGTCCTAATGGTGCCAGGTGCCAGCACGAGCAGCAGGGCTTCCTTGGCTGTCTACAAATTGGGCTGCAAATAGATTACACACAAGCATTTCTGGCTGTCTCGGTGGACAGCGGTGATGGAAGTGGGCTCCTGTAGGAGAAGGCATTTCTCAGGGCATCCAGCTAATGGAAGAGCAAGCCTAGCTCCTCAACCCAGCCTCTGTGGAAAGCAGCAGGTCTGTGTCATTGCACAAACCTCTGCATCTCTGCAGTTCCCAGCAGCTTTCCCATCTGAACAGAGCTTTTCTCAAAGAGATGTAGGTACTTGAGCGCAGCTTGTTCACAAAGGAAACACGGTCGCCGTGCTCTTGCAGAAGGGGCACAGACCCTGTGGCTGCTCCTCAACCCACACTGGACCCTGGTTTTCCCTGAAACGCACTTGTTTCCCTGGAAGCTACTCCAAGCAGGCCTTTGTGGATCTGGGTTTACTGAGGAGTGAAGACCTTTGAAGCCTGTGGGGAGCTGGCAGCTGAGTAGAAGCTGGCCCATGATGGGGTGGGTGGTGAAGGTGCCTGGCTGACACACAAGACTGTAAGGATGGAATATAAACTG
The DNA here is from genome assembly GCA_013400055.1 of Nycticryphes semicollaris. NCBI lineage: Eukaryota > Metazoa > Chordata > Aves > Charadriiformes > Rostratulidae > Nycticryphes > Nycticryphes semicollaris. Next base: position 481,976 of record VXBJ01000608.1, read on the forward strand.
GCTAAAATGCTTGCTGGAGATCTGTGGCTCCAGATCCAAAACATTCATCTGATAACACTAAGCTCTCTAAAGCTTTAGCTCTTGAAGTAGAAATCTAGCTCCCTAACAGAACCTATATCAAAGTGAGCTTATTTAGTTTTGCACTGCAGTCAAATGGCTTGAACTGGGTCTAAAGCTACAGAAGTGAAGAGGCTACTTGAAAAATCTATGCTTAGGATGAGAGTGGGCTAAGGGGAGAGCACGTGCGAGATGCTGGTTTTGCTCAACCTCCTGTAACTGCCTGTAGTGAAACACTAATGCAAACCCACTTTAAATAGCGCCAGGTTTCTCAGAGTATCACGTAATTGGATTTTTAACCAAGCCTACAACTGCTTAATTGACTTAAACACCTGATCCCAAATCCCCTTGTTCCTCCACGCACTTCCCTGTGGGGTGGGAGTGATGCAAGCTGAAGGCTCAGTTCTAAACCCTTTCTGTGCTCCCGAGGTTGTCAGGCTCTGTGTGCAGAACCTCTCTGCCTCAGCAAACGCAAGCAGTTGCTGACAAATGGATTCCCCATTGCTGCATCCAAAAAATCTAAATGTTTGTATTTGCTGGGCAGCTATTTCCAAGACCTTATGCAGCCCTGGGCTGGCATTTCCTCATCCTGCTTTGTGCTAGTCTTGATTCCTAGTATCAAAGAGCCTTAACTGTGCCAGAAAGGGTCAGGAGAAAAAAAAGGATTTTAAATCCACTGAAGTCAACCAAGTATCTGCTTGTGAAATATCCCAAACCCAGGCGTAAGCCAGCTGTATTTGGGTGCTCAGCCAAAAGTGTCACGAAGTGCTAGAACTGCAAACCAGCTGCAGGAAGTGTCTGACTACCTGGAAAGTGATTAAAAAGACTCAGTGACCTTATAAATCTCGAAGGAAGCTATGCAACAGCACATGAAAGTCTCTGCCTAATGAATAGATAAGAGCTCATAAACTGGAAGACAGCAATTTGCAGCCAAGGTGCATTCCTCATTTGATTGAAGTGTTGCTGATCTAGCGATGATTGCTGAATCACGCACAGCCCTCCCTCCTGAAGTCACCGCCGATGTCAGAGGGGACACCAATGCAGGGCATTGTCCGCACCTTCACGTGTCTGCCAGCGTGAAGGTCTCCCTGAACCCAGCTCCTTCCTGGAGTATCTTGTGTGCCTCTGGCTTCTGGAGGGAGCAGTGTTCTCTAAACCCAGTCCAGATGAGGTACTGTGAAACACCTAAATCTTAGTCTAGTGTATAGTGGAGCCAGTTTGAAATGCATCTGTTGGACTTGCAGTTCAAAAAAAAAAAAAAAAAACCCAACCAAAAAAACAACACAAAAAAAAAGAAAAAAACCCCAACCCCAACCACCAACCCATGTAAATCTGTACAGGCATAAAACATGCCCAGATGCAGCTCTCCTCTGCTAACATGGACGAAAGCGTGGGGTGATGCATTTAAAAGGCAAGCAGACCATTTTAAAACTGGCTTGACACAGAACCAAAATCTTAACTAGGGCTTAGTTTAACCTAAATTTTGAAATCTTCATTAATAACTAGATTCTAGTTAAACAGTGATTAAAATCTTCTAAAATTGGAACCCTTGTGAAATTCATGTCCAAGTGCACCGTAAACTAGCCTGATTGTCTTCTAGGAAAAATGCTCTTTATTTTGGAGTAGCAATAAAAAGAATTCAAACAGTAATAAGGCCAACCAGGCCACTTCTGCCAAAAAGCTGCCTCCGGTTAAGGGGATGGTGTTGCAGGAAGCCAAACTGTAGGTGGGTACCCTGTCAAGGTAACATGCTTTTCTCTTGTCCTGATCTGATTAAACTTTGCTTAAAACCAATCAAACAGAAATGTCTACTGCCCAGATCTACCAGACATGCCCTCTTGGCAAGCTTTGATACAATGATGTTGTCTCATGGCTTTATTCAGTGCAATTTAGATGTCTCAATACTCACATTTAAGCAGGCTGCAAGACCGCGCTCTTGCTGTTCCTCCCTGTGTACCTGATCTTCAGTCCTAATAATATCAGCAGGGATCAAAAGGGAGAAAAATAGGATACGTGTGAGGAAACACTTTTCTCACCTTTCTTGGTTTTCTTTTCCCCTCCAAGTGTTTGAGATCCAGAGGTAAGTTTTTTAAATGGGTGAAAACTTGTGGGGAGTAATGGAAGTAGTCAACTGGTGGGTGTCACTCCCCTCCTGCATGCAGGGGGCCTTGACAGAAAGACTTTCAAGAGGGAATTTCAGATATATAAAATATCTGGGTTTGTATTACAGGTTCACAAAATCACTGAGTCGTTGAGGTTGGAAGGGACATCTGGAGCGAATCTAGTCCATCCCCCTGCTCAAGTGGGGTCACCTAAAGCCGGTTGCCCAGGACCATGTCCAGATGTCTCTTAATATCTCCAAAGATGGAGATTCTCCAACCTCTCTGGGCAACTTCTTCCAGTTTTTACAGTTTTCACAGTAAAAAACCCAAACCAACCAACAAACAAAACCAAGACAAAAGTGTTTCCTAATGTTCAGATGGAACCTCCTGTGTTTAAGTTTGTGCCCATTAGCTCTTGTCCTGTCCCCAGATGCTACTGAGAAGAGCCTGGCTCTGTATTTATACCCTCCCTTAAGACACTGCATGTTGGTAAGATTCCCCTGAGCCTTCTCTTCTCCAGACTAAACAGACCCAGTTCTCTTAACCTTTACTTGTATAAGAGATGCTCCACTCCATCATTTTAGTGGCCATTTGCTGGACTCCTTCCAGTAGCTCCATCTCTCTTGTCTTGGGAAGCCCAGAATTGGACACGGTATTGCATGTGTGGCCTCACCAGTGATGACCTGCTGGCAACACTCCTAATACAGCCCAGTATACAGTTAGCTGCCTCTGCTACAGGGCCACACTACTCATTTGTGTTCAACTTGATGTTCACCAAACCTCCCAGGTCCTTTTCTGCCAAGTTTTTTAAGCGTTGAGTGACCCTTAGCGGGTACTGGTGCATGGGGTGGTTCTTCCCCCGATGCAAGACTTTGCACATCCTCTTGTTGAACATCATGAGGTTCCTGCCAGCACATTTCTCCAGCCTGTTGAGGTCCCTCAGGAGAGCAGCAAGACTCTCTGGTGTATCAGCCACTTCTGCCAGTTTTGTGCCATCGTTAATAAAGATGTTAAACAGGATTGACCCCAGTATTGACCCTTGGTGTATGCTACTGGTTACTGGCTTCCAACTAGACTTCATACCGCGTCATGACTCTCTGGGCCTCACTGCTCATCCAGCCCATGCTTCATAGCTTCTCTACAAGGCTCTGATGGGAGACAGTGTTGAAAGTCTTACTGAAGTACAGGGAGACAATATCCAGTGCTCTCCCCTCATCTACCAAGCCATTAAGTTTGTCATAGAAGTTTATCAGGTTGATCAAGCATGATATCTTCTTGTGAAGCCACACTTACTACATCTGATGACTTTCTTGTCCTTCATGTGTCTGGAAATCTTCCTAGGATTAGCTGCTCCATCACCTTTGCAAGGACTGAGGGAGGCTGACTGGCCTGTAGCTCCCAGGATCTTCCTTCTTGAACTTCTTCAAGACAGGAGTGATGCTTGCCTCCAGTCTTTGGGCACCTCTCCCAATTGCCATGGATGCTCAAAGGTTATGGAGAGTAGCATTGCAATGACATCAGCCAGCTCCCTCAGCCCTCATGGGTGTATCCTATTCAGGGTCCATGGATTTATGTACTTCTAGGTTCCTTGCATGTTCTCTGACCTTTTCTCATCTTTGACCTGATATTTATCCTTTTCTTCCAAGGGCATGTCTTCCTTGCTCCAGACTTTCTCCTGGTCTCTGGGGTCCCCTGCTTCATTCAGCAATAGACCTGCATGTTCCTTAGTCTTCCCTTTGTCACCTGTACACTTATAGAAGCCCTTCTTGTCTCTGACATCCTTGACCAGATTCAATTCCAGTTGGGCTTTGGTTCTCCTAACTTCATGCCTGTATTCTGGGAGAGGGCCTCTGTATTCCTCACAGGTTACTTGTCCCTGCTTCCATCTTCTGTATGCTTTTTGCACTTGAGTTGGGCCAGGAGCTCCTTGTTCATCCGCCTAGGCCTGCTGACACTTTTTCCTGACTTGGGATGCTTGTTGAGATGGACCACTCTTGAGCAATCCTTGAATATCAACCAGCTTTTTTGCCTTGACTATCTTCCCCCACCCAAATTCTGTAGTTTCTGAGTGGCCGTGGTGGTATCATTGGTGCCCATACAGAAGAAGCAGTGGGTAATAGACAGGGGGTTGGATAAGCCTCACACTCTTTCCACAACAATCCAGATCCAGGTCCCCAGCAAGCAGCAAATGTCTATAGGTGACAAATCGGGTGGGCAGATGCCTCTGTCCCAGGCAGCAGGGTGCCTCTGTCCCAGGCAGCAGGGAGTGACCTAGTACTATCACCTGCTGCTTCCTCCTGGGGGTTTTGCATGATTTTAGGTCAGGGGGCCCACCTGCTTTGCTTGAAAGCCTATCTGGCTCCTCCTCAACTTTGAGGGTGTTGAACCTATGTTGTGGTTGTAAGCCTTTAGGCGGGGCAGGAGGCTTCCTCCTGGTGCCAGAAGGCACCAGCTTCCATCCTCAACCTTCCCTGGAGGTTGCACATATCATTATAGTAGGGATGGGTGTGTCCACGTCTCTACCACAGCTGAGGTCTGGGGGGTCTTCAAGCTGTTGTGCCCCTGAGAAGATCCTGTCCATCTCCCTTTTGTCTTCTCTGATGCTCTGCAGCATGCTGACTGTCCCATAACTCCTTCACTTGGTGACACAGCTCTTCAGGCTGAGCACTGGGGGGTGTTACAAGTATTGGTGGGCAGGAATGGAAACAGTGTCATTTTGTTAGGGGAGGAGATGCAAAAAAACTTAATTTTAAGGAGCCAGCCTTCAGACAAGGGTTATTGGCCATGTGAAGATCCAAGAGGTTGGGGCACGTGCGTCCCAAGTGGCATTTTGGTGATACCTGCACACTATAAGGTCTGACCACAGTGTCACCACCGAGAACATGGCTGTAACTGCTGTCCTCTCCTCTTCAGGGAACCGCCATTGAGAAGAGCCCACGCCATCCCACCATGCAGAGCAAACCGCCCCCCTCCTCCGAGACCACACCGCTCCTACATGACACTGGCATGCTGAGCCAGGACAACGCTGAAGCCTGAGCCACTGGCCCCAGCATGCTTCCCACTGGGACACGTCCGTGCTGGGGACAAGACCTGCTTTGGATCCTCAGATGTCTCTGGAAGGTGAAGTTGTCCTGGGCAACTCAGCAGAGGCCCTGCACGCCATGGCAAAGCCACGGGACAGTACTGCTGCACCAGCACTCCCGCGCCGGAGCACAGGAGACCTCATCCAGCCACCCAAAACACAGTGTTCAAGAACCCTTGTCCCCAAGGGGCTGGCGTTGGCCACAGTCCCTCTCTCCCCATGGGCCAACAGGAATGAAGATGGTTACTGGCTGATCTGAGAGGTTGTTTTGCAATTTAAAACTGCCTATTGCTAGGGATAAAAGGCACTTTAATGGGAGCCTTTAAAATAAATGAGGTTTGTATATGTAGCACTGATGGGATTTAGTGATCTTTTTAAAAGCCACCGTTCATCTCAGGCAAATGGGGCTTGCTGTCCTGAAGCCACTTATGGTTTTATTGCCACTTGATGTGACTGGACTATACCACATATCAATTCTGAGTGCTGTCACTTCAGTGATATCTCTCCTAAAGGCTTCCCAGCGTTGCTCCAGCCTTTGCATGTGTTGGAGAGCACAGTGGTGACTTCTAAAGCCCCTATTCTGTGCCATGACCTTGCGCTCCAGTGATTCCAGTTCAGAGCCCTTTTACTTAGCCTGCTGGCTCTCTCCTTGCTTTGGGTGGCTGAGATGAGCCTTGCCAAAACACTTGATGGTACATCTGCCCTGTCACTCAGCTCCTGACAGCCAGTTGTCCCTGCTCAGCGGTCCAGGGCCTGCTCTTGTGGCAGTGCACCATCAGTGCTGGAGGGCGCCGTGTCGCTCTGCCCATGCTTGGATGTGGGAAGGGAACAGGCAAAAGCTTGACCCTCTCCTTGAGCATTGACCAAGATACCTGTGCTTTTGAGATGGAGGAAGCAGTGTGCAATCATGAAAGTAACGATGGCCTCAGTAAGATTTGATGAAAATATTACAGATTTCAGAAGTGAGGTCTTGGGGGATGTGGGGCTGGATGTTAACTGGGGGTGGTCAGGCTGGAGTTGTTCTTTAGTGGGTAGGAAGCCCAAAACCCAGGGATGTTCTCAGGTAACCACAAATCAGTAGTAGTCTACCACTCCTGCTTCCAACTGGGAACCAGGGTAGCCCTTAGAAAAGCCAAAAGGGCTGGTGCTGGTGGCTCTGGCAAGGATAGAACAGAGCAAGGGGAGTCTCTGGTCCCTCTTGGATGGCATGGGTACTGCTGTGAAATGGAAACCATTGCAGTTGTCTAGGACAGCCCTGTCACCTTCTACTGGGGTAAGCAATACCTGTCCTCTTGAACCTCATCCCTCTTATGAGGTAGGAAAAGCTAAAACTAATCCCAGCCATTCCCGGGCTGGTGTGTCCCTGACTGGCCATGTCCCCCGGTTTGCAGCTGGGTTGAGGCTGTTTTATCACAGAAACTATTGTGATATATCCCAGGGCACCACTGAGGAGGGCAGCAGCTACCCAGAACTTGCACCATAGCCTGAACTTGCCTATATCCCCAAAGCATGTCTCTCAGGCAGGATGGGACCAGCCAAGTCCCTTTCTTATGGCCAGTGCTGCTGGATTATTTCTGTGGCATGAGCCTTCTCTGAGGGTGGTGCTTAAATTACAGCTGTCATTTCCCTCTGGCCTTGAATCCAGAATTATCCACCTGTGAATGGAGGCTTGCAACCTGTAGCCTTAGCAAGCGGCGACTGAAGCGGGGACGGGGCAGAGGCACCATCCTGGGCAGGGCACCATTGGCAGCAGCACTATGGGCACAGCGCTATAGGATGCTGAATCCATCAACTCATGCAGACAAGACCCAGCTGCATTCAGCAAAGCTAACATAGAAGATAACTACCCTCGGGCTTACCTGCTTGAAGCTTTAATGATGTACTGGTGCTAATTGCTGTTGTACAGGTGAAAACAAATAAACCCCCTGGAATACCCCTCACTTTTATTTTCTTTTTGGCCTTTGCAGAAAAAAAAAAAGGGTTTCGAGATCTCTGATTTTTAATACAGATCTGGATGTTGCAGTAAGCAGTATGGGGAGGTGGTGCCTGGCTCCCCTGGGGGTGGTAGATGGGGTGCGGGGTGGCGGTGCGGTGGCGGGCCCGCCAGGCGGCGCTGTGGGCCCGTGGCGGGCCGGTGCGCGGCGTGGAGCTGAGGGGGGGGAGGGGGGGGCTGCCCTCTGTCCGCTCCCGGAGGCACCAAGCAAGGGGACAACGAAGCCCCCAGCTGGCTATTCAGCCATTCTCGGTCCCGCCCGGGGTACAGCAGTCTCGGCAGGGCTCTCCCCCCGCCCCCGGTACCGGCCGCACAGCAATCTTGGCTCAGAGTGTTCCCGTTATATTCCTCATGCGTTTCAGTCACCTTGTTGGTTGCTTGTGAAGTTCCCAATTAATCTTAAGAAAGCTTCCTTCCCATAACCCCCAAGTCCTTCCCTGGCCCTAACTCGCTGTCCCTCGCCAATTCCCTTTGTCACAGCTCAAACACTGGGAAGACCCAGCCAAGCCCCCTGGTGCAGCACCTCCTCACCTTCCCCTCCTCCAAGCCCGGTTAAAGTCTTTTACTTTCTCCCAAGGGTTTTAATTGGCCTCCACAAACTTGGTAATTACCACAACAGTCTCATTTTAATGTGCAGAGCTCTGGGAGCTTCCTTTCACCCAGCCTGGTGTGGCCATGGGACATGAATGGGTCTTCTCCATCCAGGAGGTGGTTCATCACCATCACCAAGAGTGTCCCCAGCTGTGAGCAGTTGCCTTTTGGTCTGGGCAGCAGCAGAGGGAGATCAAAAGGCATGGAGGGGGCTTTCAGGGCTTGTTGTCTACTTTTATTTTCCCCCACTGAGTGACAGAATTTCCACTGGCTCCTCTGGAAGACAGCCCAGGGGTAACACAGCCCATTTGCACCAGGGGTAGGGTGCTTGTATAAACGCAACACAGGAGCTGTTCCTGATCCCCTTCTCCAGCTCTATCCCACCTTTTCTACAGCACAGACAGCTTGGCTGTTCTCTGGGGGTGCAGGGCCTGGGAGGGGGCTCAGACCTTGCTCCTGCACCAGGAGCAGCCTCTGTATTATCCCTTCCACCTGCTCCCCAGTGCTCCCAGGTGCCCATCACTGATTGTGCTAGGTTAAAACCCCAGCAGGCACAGGAAGCTCTGGTTTGAGCCCCAGAAATTCTTGGCTCTGCTCTGCTTCTCCTTGCGTTCACGCTTGCTCCTGAGCAGCATGCACAAGCTGTGGCTCTGGTCCCCTGTGCTGAAGACTCTTACAGCTGGGACAAAGTTTTCCAGTGGCACAGAGTGGTGAGGCCGCTGGTGCGGAGGTTGTGGGAAGGCATGTCTCCTGGGGCTTTTTATTGCTTAAAAAACTGGTGTGTCCGTCTGCCTGTCCCCCCCCAAAAAAACGCCAAAAAAGGCAACACGTAGCTGATGCTGTTACAGTTACAGGGGTGGCAGCGTGATGTTTGATGGGGAAGTGTTTTTCTCTCTGGCATCTATAGAGGACTAAGCCTTACGTGCATGTAGCTGCTTGTGTGAGGCCCCAGTGTGGGACTGCAGGGTCCAAAGCCCAGACAAAAGGTGCTGGGAGGAGGTGAAGTGAATTGTGGCACTTGGTTTGTCTTGCATTTAGCTGTGATGACCTTCTCTGTCTGAGAGGAACTAGTTGGAGGGAGAACAACGAGCTCACGGGATTTTGGAGGAGAGCCCACATGGCCTGCCTGTGCCTAGTCACTGGGGGTGGTCTGCTTGTGTCCCCATGCTGGATGGGCTTAATCCTGGCTGGGGATCTCTGCTATGTCATTTTATGGTGCAGGGTGTAGATCCTGGCTGGTTGCTTGAAGCTTAAACCAAGCATCTGTCCTGTGTGTGAGCTTGGGGTTCAGCCTGGACTGCTCCTTCTAGGGTGCACATGGAGGATCTGCCCTGTTTTAAGCCCTTTCTCAGCCTGACACCAAGCAGAAAGCATTTTTTTTTCTGCTCTGTGCCGCATTGCTGGCACAAGTGGTGCCCGGCAGCCCTGGCCCTCAGCTGCCCTCTGTACTTGGCCAGCACAGCGCTCTGCGCAGCCGTCTGCCACCTTGGCCACCGACCAGCCTGCCTGAGGTGCCCAGTGCTGCAGAGATCTCTGCCCGCATCCCTTCCCTTGCAGTGCAGCAGAGGGGCAATGCTGGGCAACCCCAGCATCGCCCCCAGCGGGATCTGTGCTGTGGGCACCCCCATCCACGCATGAAAATGTGTTGAGACCCACACCATGTGTGTTATTGTTGCAGAAAGCAAATGAGGGCTGCTGGGCTTTGGCAGCGAAGTCTCTGCTCCCCAGTGTGTGTGGGAAGTCAGTGCTAAACTTTATGGTGCTCAGTGCCTCATTTAAAGAGTGTGACTAAACGTCCTTCTACCTCCTGCTTGTGAGGACACAGGAGCTTAATTTTATCACCTCTGCTAGTCACCAGTGTTAGGGCTGGACCATTTCTGGGAAAAAGCCTGTGCGTGCATGAGCTCCTCCACCCAGAGCTGTCAGAAATTCTCCTGCCCTTCAAAAAGGGAAGGAAAAACAACATCATGTACTCCCTGGCATTTCCTTTTACCGAGGTACTGTGGTATCCTGGCAGTGAGAGTCACAGCCATAGCCCATCACACAGAGCATGGAAGATGCTCCATCCTTGTTGCTGTGGGCATGGGGATCCCTGAGTCACCCTGCCATCACCTTCCCCTGGCAGTTCACATGGCAAACTCCAGCTCTGTTGGGGCAAACCAGACTACAGCCCCGTATGGAGTCCCTGTCCCATCATGGTGTGCATCCATGTGGGGTGGTGGCTGGTGGGGAGGTGCTGCCGTGATCTGGGGCTGCGGTGCTTGGAGCAGTGACGTGCAGCCGGCACGGAGCCAGGGCTCCCTGCGCTCTCGGTGGCTCCCTGGGAGCGCTCATTTTATGGAGCAAGAGAAACAATTCCTAAAAAGGAGCAGTCAGATGGAAAATTGATACCAAATGGTGATATCTGTCCCTTGAGGAATAAAGTTTGTAAGGTTTGATCTCTCAACCCGTAGTTCCTGGGGGTTAGGGGACAGGCATGCAATGCTATTTTAAAGGGTATTTTTTTTAAAAAAAAAAAAAAGTTTATTATTTTCCCCTTTTATAAGTTCATGATTTTCCCAGATGTGAGCTGGCTTCAGATTTGATGCTGATGGCACAGTCTTCCCCTGGTGCAAGGGTCTGCAGAGCTGTGCCTGGCCCTGCTCTGGCTGCTGGCCAAAGACCATCCTCAGCAGCTCATACAGGACCACAGGGGTGTTCGCCAGCCCCACAAGGTTGCTGTCTTCAGGTAGAGGCAATCCTCAGCAAGCAATAGCCACCCTGGGGGTGTCTGCCTGGCTCCCAGGCTGGTGATCCTTCCCATCATCACTGTCTGCCCCTACGACTGCAGATGCTGCTGCTGAGCACCATTTCTGAGGGTATCCAGCTGAATTTATGGGCTTAATAACATTGCTTGTGGCTGCACTGCACCATTTAAAAACCCCATGTCTGTACACAACCCCTACTTTCTGCTTTTTCCATTTGAACTGGTTTCTAGACAGATTCTTGTAGGAAACTGCCTGCTGAGCCACTGGTGCTGTGGACTGGAAGCTTCATCTTGTGTCCACAAACCATGGGGGGGGTGGGATGTGGTGTCCTCGTGCACGAGGCTTTTCACAGGCCTGGCATCCATGGTGTGGAGAAAGCTGAGCTTTGCAACATGAGCTTCCAGGGAAGGAATTTCCAGCAACTGCAGATCCCATCCCCAAAGACAGCATTTCAAGGAATTACCCTCTCTCCCCCTCGCTTGCAGACTTCCTCTGCTTTTCCAAGTAAGTCTCTGGCTTGGGGCCATGTATGTAGAAACTGGAGCGGAGCAGATTGATGGGAACATTGAGGGCTGGAGGTTGGTGCTGGCCAGGTTCACAGTGCGTGGCTCTATCTGCATCAAGTGCCCCCGGTTAAGACACTGAGCCACTATCTCCCTTGTGACCACCGTGTTTCCAGTGTGCGGGATGCCACCAGGAGCAGTGAAACTGCCTTCAGTGCCAACAAAAATAAACAGTGATTAGGACTTTTTTGAGTACTGTTTCAGTAAATAGCAGTTCCTGGTGTTGGTAACTCGGTGCCCTCGCTTGTGGGACCCTCGCAGGGATGGTCCAGGGTCCAGATGTGCTGAGCATCCTGGAGAGGTGTAGGGGAGATCCCACGCGGGGTCTGCCTCACCTGCACCCCTGATAACCAGCTACCTGGTCTGACCCCACTGGGAGGCAGTTCCTGCCTCCCCACAGAGAGCTGCTCAACAGCCCTGTGGTTGCTCTTCCCCCTTCTCTAGAAGATGCTCTGTGCACAGCACTGATTTCCATGCCCCAGAGGCATGGGGGGATGACAGCTGGTCACCAAAGGTGACCCTTCTCCCCAGCAGCTAGGGCTGAAGGCAGGGATCACATTCCCCCTCCCTGCCTAAACAGCAATTGGTGCTCTGGCGGGTGCATCCCCAGACACATACCTTGTGGATTTTCTTTGGCTCATAAATATTCCCCTGCCCTCTCCAGTGCCCCCAGCAAATAAATTATCTGAAGTTACGTTTCCCCATTTCAAAGCCTTGTGAAAGAAACCAGAGGGTTTAGCAGCCCTGGCTGGCTGGAGTAGTTCACATACCATCCACCCATTTGCATTTGATCTACTTCATCCTGTGTTAAGTAATCCTTGAAAGCCACAGTGGGTTACAGGACCCCTGCGTGCCTGTAAATCACTGGGGCATGTCACATGCTGTAAATGAGCAGGTCCGAGAGCATGTCCCACCCCTTAATCTGATCTGAAACACCCCCCCTGCCCCAGAAACAAACCAGACTTGTTAAATCAGAAATGCAGCTTGCTGAGGTGGGGTCATTAAGGGTGGTGGGGTTGGAAGCATGGTTGGCCTGGGGGGTGCGTTTCCATTCAGGATGGGAACAGATGGCTCACCTCAAGGAGAGGCAGCTCCCTAGGGATGCAGTTTGGGGATGGTATTGGTGTCCTCCAAGTACTTGCATGTGTCTTGGTCTGGGTGCTCCCGGCTCACCCTTGCCTGTGTCCCTCAGGACCCCGCTCACTCCCCCACGAACCGGGGCTGCCCTGTGGCTAAGTGCAGTCACAGACATGTGCATCTTCTGCACTGCTAGTCCTGCTTGGTTTGCTCTCCATCACTGGTGGTCTCCTGGGATGGAGAAGGAGCCCTGCCCTGTGCAGCAGCCCTGCCTTGCTCCCCGACCCCCACTATGCAACAGGGTTTTAAGTCATGGAGCTTGTGCAGCCAGGCTACAGGCTTCCTCCCTTGTAATAAATCAAAGATCCATTCCCCTCTTCCTCATTGCCTCCCCCTAAAGGCTGCTATTGCTCAGCTGTGGCCTGACTTTAATTACGAAGTAAGTGCAGCCAGAGTGGGCACTAGATGCCGTTAATTGGCTTTCCAGGAAAGGTTTCAGCCGAGCAAGTTTAACGCACCAGCGATCGATTTGCTTGGTGCCTCACGCGCATTAGCTCAGCCTGACGCAAGCCGTTCACCAGGGCCTAAATTCAGTGCACTGGGTGGAATTGGCCCAAGAGCTGTGGCCAGCCTCAAGGCTTCAAGGTATTTTTCCCTGGCTAATTGAAGCCTCAAGGGCTCAGAGCTCCCTTGCCTGCACTGGGATGGATTTTAGCTGCTGAGAAAAAAAAATCCAAGGAGGGATGCTGAAATAAAGCAGATGGGATGATTCTGGAGGTGAGAGCGAGGGAGAGGATGCCCTGCCAGGCATCATGTGATGAAAACATACTTACTGCTCCAGCAGCTATCAAAAGCCTGAACAGATGAGGCAAGGTGCCCAAGGAGTGTGTAGGGATCTCATTTACCTGGTAATTAATGGAAATTGTGAAACAAATCAACACGTGTTCCCTACGGAGAGCTTCACGCTCTGCTTTCATACTGCTGATGGAGAACTACGTATGGCTCGACTACAAGAGCAGTAAGTGCTGCAATGAAGCTGAGACAGGATGTGGTCCCCACCACCCTGTCACTGGTGGAGCTCCTACTAGCTTGAGGGATGTCCTTTTGGGCTGGTGTGCTCCCCCATCATGTGTGGCTGTGGGAAGCCTGACCCTGGCTGTGTCATTAGGGCACTGCTAATTGCTCTGCCCCCACGGCACACTGGGGACTTGCAGTGCTGTCTCTCACCGGTGAAGATGCTTCGGCTTAAGGCTGCAGGTTAGGAATGAAGATGTTATGATGAGCCCCGTCATCTCCCTCTGATCCCACTCAGCTGAACGTGTCATGGCAGATCTTCCCATCCCAGCCCTCTGGCCACACTGCATGGGCACCTACGCCCTGTGTCACCTGCCCTGCGGGGAGGGAGGTGTCAATGGGAGCCTGAGCCGAAGACCAGGCCTGCCCTTTTGTGTCTGCTGGAGAGAAAGCTCATCCTGGTACAAGATGCTGTGCCATTTTTTTTCTTGCAAGTTAATTAAGTTGGCTCAGTTTAAATATTAAAAACGCTGTTCTCTGATGTTTTCCTCCTTCCAGAGCAGTGATGTGCTGCTCGGCAGTGCTCTCGGATGGGAGCAGGCATGCTTTCTCCTATTCAGGGATTTAAGGATGAGAGAGCACTTTGGTTCCCTGTTGTCTGGTTTATTCACTGAGTACAAAACAGTTTTGCAAGAGCAAAATCTTGCAAACAATTAATGCCAATTAGAGTAGCTGACAACCCAACCCGGGCTGCTGGGAGCATGGGCTGAGCTGAGCAGGGCAGTGACTGGGGTCTGCCTGCTCCTGGGTGCTTCCAGGGAAGGGAACTACCTCCAAAATAGCAAAGGTGCATGCGTAGCTCACCTCTTCCATCTCCTTCTGCCAGGAGTTAGCAATTGGCATAATCCCCGAAGCATAAGGTTTACGATCCCTTCCCCAAAACTTTATCTGAATGTTAACTATATTCTGAGGTACAGTAAATGCCAAATCCCTTTTGAATCTTGCTAAAAATCTCATTTTAAGATATGCAAACGACCTTTCTGTCTTTCTAAAAAGCTCCCTGCTCCTGGGAATTTAAAAAAAAAAAATAAAGAAAACCCTAACCCAAAAACCAAACCCAAACCATCACTTGCTACTATATAAAAATATATAGCTTTTGAGCTTGCGTGATGTGGTAGAGCTGTGATGGAGGTGGGTCAGGTAAGGATCCTGCCCCTCCTTGACAGGCCCTCGAGGCTGGACTTCAGCAGATCATTGAACTGCTGCAATAAAATGTCCCCGAGATACCCTGACAGGAGAAACTACAGAAACTCTGCCTGAGAAATTGGTGGGCTCTCGCTCTCTTTGATATCGCTCACATTATAATTAAGAGATAATGTCAATAGAATAAAACATTGTCTCAGGATAATGGTCTCCTGCTGCTACAGGAGTGTCAAGGCGAAGTCAAATCATTTATCAAAAATGAATGTTGAGGCAAGTCTGGGACGTTTGTTTTCACAGCAAGAGGCATTAATCCTGGGACGACAATATTCCAGCGCTTTTATTTCTCCTGCGCCCGGTGATTGATGCCAATGCATCATCGTGCCTGCGAGCCGTGGGTGCGGCTGAGCGATGGGCTCTCCTTGCAGCAGCATTGACCAGGTGAATTTGGACTTGTTGAAATACCTAGTAGTAAACTGAGGAGCTCTGGATCATGCGGGGGTGTGCCAGTAAGTGTGCTTTTTATTTCTAAAGGTGAATAGCGCTGCGTGCATGCTGTCTCTGAACAGACAGGGTGCGTTTCAGGGCTGTGCCTGCCTTCCAGCTGCAGCTTCTGCAGGGTTGCTTGTTCACTAAACCATCCATGGCAACTCTCAGAGCCTGCTCCCATTCCCAGACTGATTTCACAGCGCTTTGGAGGTTTTTTGGGCCCCACTCTGAACATCAGGGCTGGCTGCTTCCCTCTGGCTGGGCTGGGCTCCTGCAGGGTCTCCTCTTACTGGCCTGATGCAGGTTTGAATTGCTTCTGAGTATAAACACCCAACTGAGTTGGGTGTCCGTGAATACAGGTTCTTCGGCAGAAGTTGGGGCAGCCTCAGCCCCATCCCGGGCACAGCAAAGGGCTGGGGAGCTGGGAAAACCGCTGCTGCCTGACCAACACCAGCTGCAATCACTGCCGGCTCTGGGCTGGGGAGGGCAGCAGCCTCTGCAGTCCAGCCTCAGTTTGCATTAATAGAATTTGCAAGGTCAACACCTGAAATGAAAGACGTTTAAGTGCCAATTAGACTTGAAGCAAAGTCCCAGGAGGGGCTTTGAACAAAAGCCTTTGCAGACAGACTGACCTTTTTTTTTTTTTCCCNTCTCCAAATGGCAAATCTGTTTTTCTGAAGCAGCCACTGGTACCTTGTTCACAGGAGCTGCCTGTTGGCACAGGCACATTTTGTTCTCACTAGCCTCTGGCCTGCTTGGGGACAGTCCCCTCTGCTGATACGATCTCTGCAGCTCCATGCCTTATGCAGGAGAGGCAGGGGGGATTAGATTGGAGCATAACTAACTGTATTTTATATGCAGGGTGCTCCAGGAAGAACTAATAGGAGCTGACTTCATTACATGGAGTTATTTTAAATTGTCCCCTAGCATTGCAGTAGTCTGAAGGAGCTGAGTGGGATCGAAGCCCTGTGGTGGCAAGCAGTGTCCAGAAGAGCAATCTGCTCCATTACCTTGTCCTCTCCTCTCCCTGGTCTGTTAATCTTCTGTTGCAGTACATTGTACATTGCATAGAGATGCCATCAGCAGCTTGAACTTGGGACGAAGATTAGGTTGCATGTGGATTTTTGGGTGCAGGCTCTGTCTTTTGAAGCTCTGGGTGGTCCTGGTTTCCCTGCAGAGCTGGAGGGAGCTGCTCCTTTCCCGATAACTCCCAGCGTGTGCGTGATCACCTGAGCAGCATTTGGCAGGGAGGTTGCCAGCTGGGCAGGAGGAGGAATGCCCTTGGTATCTGAGCAGCAGCAGAGAGCTGTGGAGATATCTGGGATCAGGCAGTGGCTGTTCCAGTGGTGATGGTCAGCACTGGAGTCTGAAACCTTACGAATGGCTTTCAAGTGCTCTGTGTCCCCAGTGTAATGAGATGCAGATTCACTGAGGTTTGGTGCATTGTCGGTCGTTTCTATTGCTGACTTTTTTCACAGAAAGAGTGGTCAGACACTGGAATAGGCTGCCCAGGGAGGTGGTTGAATCCCCATCCCTGAATGTGTTGGGAGATATGGTGTAGGGAAGAACTTTGTAGAGTGGGGCTGATGGTTGGACTTGATGATCCCAAGGGTCTTTTCCAACCTGAATGATTCTATGACTGGTGCTGCTTTGCCTGATGCTCAGGATGGGTGAGCACATTCCACAGGGTGCATGGGGATGGCAGCTCAGCTGGGGCAAGAGTGGGGTTTTGGACTGTTTTTCTCTTTTTGCTTGCTCACTGGCCCTAGGAAAGGGCAGGGGTCATGGAAAGCACTCTCTGCTCAGGGATGGCTGTGATTTTCTGCCATGGCATGGCTTGGGGCATGTCGGGATTATGCTGCCCAGCAGCTTGCGCCAAGGCACCCCTGGGAGCATCATGAGAACAGCTATCTCAGAGTGAGACCAGCTGAGGCTGTTACAGAAGACCAAGACGCATAGAGTGACCTAAATGGCCTTTAAAATGCCCAGAAAGTGTCTGGAAAGAGTCCCCCCCCAGCACAGCTGCTCTGAGGGCAGCCTGGCCATATGGTGATGGTGTCTTGCAAAGCCCAGCATGCCAGGGTGAGCTGGAAGAGCAAAAAATGCGTGTGCCATGGTGTGCTGTTGGGCAGTGTAGCAGGGAGATGCAGTTTGGGAGCAGGGAGGGTGCTGCCACAGTTGCTTGCCCAGGTTTGTTGCAGCACTCACATTGAGCTGTGCAAGGACAAAATGCAGCAGAGAGCTGGCCCAGAACCTGTTGGCTGCCAATACAGGTGCATTTTATGCATGTCTAGCTTAAAAAAAGAAAAACAACCCAACAAACCAACCAAACCAAACAAACAAAAAAACCCAAACAACCAAAGAGTTAGATTCCTTAATTTAGAGGCTCAAATCCATGGGCTTGGCACATTTGTAAGAGGATAGTGGAGACAGAGAACTGGTTCTCCAGCTGGGATTAAGTACACTGAATCATGAGTTTATAACTGTAATTATGCTTCTTTCTAGCATTGGGCAGGTTGACTAAAAAAGGGGAGGAAAGAATCCATGCGTCTTCTGGGCTGGTGTTAAACTCTGAGGCCAGAGAGCACCAACTTGCTTGAAAAGGCAAAATTTCCACAGCTGCCTGCTCACTTACCCTTGGGGAGTGGGCACTCACACCAAGCTCAAATATGAGATGAGCACTCCAGAAAACATCCAGAAGAGAGCATTGGTCTGTAGCTGCCAACCCCAGCCTGAGGCATTGTGAATTCCTGCACGCATTGTTATCCTGGCAGCTGCAGCCATAAGGCAGTTTAGCCAGGAAATGATTCACTCCAAGAGAGGGATGTTCAAGGGCGTCCCAAGAGCCCAGAGCACTCTGTGCTGGGCATCAGAGAAACGCAATGGCATGTCAGGGTCTGTATGTGCAGTCCCTCTCCTGTGCTGAGGTCTGTTCCTGCTGCAAACACCAATAAAGATGTCAAGCTCATGTGTGCGGGGAAATAAATCACTGCATTTTTTTTCCTGCCCAGAGCATCAAGGTGTCTTCTGGTGCAGCGTAAGGGGGAGCAGAGGAGAGGCAGACTGTGACTGCGGGTGTGTGCTGTTCTGTGCTGGGAGCGAGGGACCCTTTGTGCTGCTCACATCAGGCACAGTTGCTCGCAGCCCCTTCCCACTGGCACCAGCTGCTGTGGTTGTGCACAGCCACCCATGTGGGAGTCTGGGATGTCACCACCAGCTCAGGGCAGAGAGGCCGCTTGCCCTGCTGGGCTCCCCATCACTGTGGCCTCAGGGCAGATGTGAACAGGAGCCCTCACCTAAGAGGCTCTGTGTCCCCTTCTCTTCCCTGTGTGCTGCAGGAGAACCCGATTGTAAGATATTGCCATTTCCTGAGAGTGGTCAAGGGAAAAAAAAAAAAGGTGGAAAACTTAAAATGATGAAGTGCTTTGAGCCAGACCTTTGCTGTCAGTGTGAAACAGCAAGCCCTGATTTAAACAGCCTCTTCAGCAACTGACCTACACCGAACAAATCCATTTACAGTGTCTTGTTTCTCCTCACTGTTTAACTACCAGAGTTCAGAGACGATTCCTTAAATGTTAATGGTGCAGGAATTTGGAAACTTTCCCGGAGTTGCTAGGGGAGCCGTGCAGGAATATGTCTGCCGTGCTTGTGCAGTTCAATTTCCTGCTTGAACATCAGGCGGGCTGTTCTCGCCTACTGCTTTGTAATTAAAGTGTTGAAAGACCATCACTCCTTGAGGTTGATCGTGCTCAGATTCACCCCCTGGGCAAGGTCCGGCTTTGTGCCTGGCTGCAAGGAGAGCAGGTTGCAAAATATAGAAAGACACGGTCCCAGCCTCCTCTCATCCTTCTCCAGCCACCCCATGGCTTAGACGGGGACCAAGGACCAGTCTCTGTACCCTGGACAGACTGTTGGATAGATCTCACAGAGTTTGAGTTCACATCTGATCTCTGTTGCATCCCTGTGCTACCATCCGTGCTGCCCATTCCTCAGGGGTGAAGGCTTGCCCCCCCATCCCTCAAACAGCTCGTTCACAGGGCTTGGAGTCAGGAATCCAGCACGTGAAGGTCTCTCAGCATGGCTGTGTGTGAGCCTGACTGCTAGAATAAATTTGGACTGTACCTAAGGGTGTCAGTGCTTCTCAAGAGCCCTTCTCCAGAGGAGCATAGCTCCCTTGATGAAGGCTGAAATTAAGGGTTTCGTCAAAGCTGAGCTGAGGGTAATGAACCTTGGACATGCATCAGCCTGAAAGGTTGCAGTTTCTCTTCTTTCTGCGACGGGGCAAGTGTGAATGTAAATGCATCGAATACCTGGGGCTGGAGGGCAAAGGGTAGAGTCCCACGTCTGGGAGTGTGCAGCCCCTTTGTACCTCTGTGCTGGCAGCAAAGGGGTAGCCATATCCCTGCCGCTCTCCTGCCCGTGGGCATCCCGGGGCTGCTGGGGTCACGGGCACCTCCCGTCTGCGGTGGGACGGGGATGGATGCTGGTTTTCGACTGGGGAGAAACAGCCATCAGCACCAGGGGAACACGCTCGTCAGGGACACTGCTGGTGAAAACAAGGACTTTAAAAGGAGCCGCCAGCCGTGAGCTGGTATGTCCTCCTCCAGCTCTTTTGCCTCTAAACTTGGATCCGACTCCTTCCACTGTCTTGTTAGGAACAAGTGCTTGGCCTGAGTTACATAGCAAATTTTGACATTTTAAAAAATTGATGCCTTTTTCTGCTCATAACTTAAGCTGTCTAGTTTATCAGAGACATATGGAAAGTTTATTACATTCTTATTACAGATCCGGCCAAGTGAGCTGGCTAATGAATGTGATTTTATTTTTTATTATATATTTTTTTTAAGCTAGGACTTGGCATGGGAGACCTCCTCTGAAAGCGATAGCTTTGGGTCTAGAAATAAATCACCAGGGTTTTGGGGGTTTTTTTGGTTTTTTTTTTTTTTTTTTTTTTTTTTTTTTTTTTTTTTTTTNTTTTTTATTTTTTATTTTTTTTCCCCTCTGTCCTAAGAGTTCAGCTCGGCAAACGCTGCAGCGTGTCCAATTTGGGGGTGGAAAGTGAGGTACAGATGGAAATCCAGAGTTTGCAGTAGATTTATTGTGCTGCCCTGTGACGACCCCAGTGGCATTTGGCAGCGTGGCACCCGTGGCACTGCTGTGTTCCTGCTGCTGTTCCGTCCGTGCCCAGCATGGGCAAGGAGCATGGAGAGGCTGGCCAGGCTAAATGGCACAAATTCATGGGAAAACATTGTTTTGTTGCTTAGAAGAAAACGGGTTTTATTAATAGGGAATAGGGGTACAAATCGTGTGCACTGGGCACTGTGTGGGTCTTGGGTGGCCTGCAACAGCCTGGGCTGCCAGGGTGCAAAACCTGTGTGTGGCTTTCGGCATCTGAGGGAAGCGTTAAAGTCTTTGCAGGCTGCTCTGGGTGAGCTCAGCTGGGTGCCAGGTATGAGAGAGTGGAAACACAGCCTTACACTGGCTGCCCTCCAAACCCTGCTGCCGGGGGACGCTCCCGTGCTTTGCAGAGAGCGCAGAGCTCCCCTACGCACCATCCCAAGCAGCCCCCTTCCCTAACCCAGATGCCCACCTGATCATAGCTCTGCTAGGGTTTATAGCTTGAAAACAGCCTGTTTCTCTTTTGTGGTTGTGTTTGAACTTGTGAGGCTGTGCTTGGCCTGTGTGTGCCTGTCTCATCCTCCTGTGCAGCCTCTGGCTGTGCCTGGTCCCCTCCTCTCCTGCATCCTCTGCCTGTGCTTGGTTCATTCCTCCTCTGCACTCTCCATCCCTTAAAGTCCCAGGCGTTGAAGGGTGCAACCCTCTCATTCTTCAGAGCTGCTGCCACAGTTTCACACTTCACAGCACAAACTGTTTCTTGCTCTTGGAAGACACTCCATCCCTCCCAGCAATGACCTGGTAACCCTAGTGCACATCTCTTTGGGTCTCGGTGGCTCTGGGCATGAATTTTGTCTTTTCCTTTGTAGGAACCACTTACTTCAGCTTTTGTCTCATTGGTTCGTGAATTCAGTTGGTTATAGTTATAACCAACTGATGATGTTATTGTTGGTTTTCCACTACTCAAAATATCCGACTATATCTTTCCTCCGCTGTTCTGCAATTTATAGTGCCCGCTGGGATGATGACAGCAGCACTGCAGAATGCAAGCTTTTTGGCTGGGCTGTTGTAGTTCTAATCTCCTTGTATAATGTGGAGATCTTCAGGCCAGCTCCCATGCTTGTCCCACTTTTACAGCTGGTATTTCATGGCTTGTTGCCTCTCTTGGTGTGTTGCCTCATCTGGTGACCATTTCCACCAAACACCTGCCCTCGTCATATCTCACGCTCTCTGTGGTGCATTTCTACCATCTATAGGCAAAATTTCTTCCTCTGACTCACTACTTGGTGCTTTTTCTCCCCTTCTCTCTACTAGCTTTGGCAGATTTTCCTCTTGCTGTAAGTGTTACAGGGGGTACCACATACAGGGCTCCTCTCTGGGAGAGATTTTCCTCTGTAGCTAACTAGGGATGAGCCTTTGCTAGTCTTTTCTCCTTTGCTATTTACTTTTCTTAAGTCTACATCCTGCTTTTGTGTGACATATGTATTTCCCAGCACAGCCTGGTAAACCCTCTCCCCTCTAGGCTCTGCTTTTTCCCTGAGTCTCTTTGTAGACCATGTTCACCGGCTTTGAGCCCATTTGTAGGTCTTGGCAGAGCAGGAGCTTGCCTCCAAGGGTGCTCAGTGAGCCGGGGATGAATGTCACACCAGGTTACCTCTGCAGCCCTTTCTCCATATGGCTCCACACCCCGGGCACTGGCTGAGGTTGCTTTGCTCTGTTCCTCACCCCTGTTCCTCCTCTACAGCAGCTTAGTGTGCATCTCTTAAACTTGGATCCTCATAACATCAGCCATCTGGTGCGTTTTAGCAATACAAAGAGCTATTGTTTGCTCCGGAATCAGTGTTCTGGCTAGGTAGCTATGCTTCTGGAGCACTCTGTGGGCTTGCCAAGGGTCCTTCTGCTCCACTGGCAAGTGCAGGTGCATTTGGAGCAGCCTTTGTCCCTTGACAGAGGCACTGCTTGGATTTTCTTTTATTGTTGTGCCTTCATAATCATAATCCTGAAGTTCCCCACGGTGAGCATACGCTGATAAATGCCCCCATCTTTTGGCAGGGAGGGGACTTGGAGGTGACCCTGGATGTCTGTCTCTCTGTGGGAGCAATGTTCTGAGCTTTGGGGTTGAAGTCTTAATGTCTTTCTTGGCATTAAACCTCATAATGTCCTCTTGCATCAAACCTTTCCTCAAAGCCAGGGTTGTGGCCAAAATGCACTGTCCAAAGCATGTCCCTTGGGAAGGTACAGTGAGAGGAAAGCAAGGGGTTAAAAGCAGAGCCCTTTTGCCAGCTGGGGACACTGGTGCATGACAAATGTGGCTTTTGCATTTCCCCCTGCAAAATGAGCCCACAGTCCGCCTAATTTCGGAGAGAGCCGCCTCTGAACCGGAGTGACTCAGAGGAATTTATTTTGCGAGCCGGGCGGCTGTGTCTGGCGGGCTGCGGCAGCCGCTTGCAGGTTTAATTTGTAAACGCTGACACATGGCATTTCCTCACCGTCTCGTTGGGAAGGGCGGCGTGTCTGCCGGCACTTCCAATTTGTCACTGTCAGGACCGGCCCCATCTCCTGCTCGTCTCTGAAATGTCTTCTGATCAGTGCTGGGGAAGTTATTGGCACATAATTTATCATTTAATATTACCAGGAGGGTTTCTTCTACAAATATCCCCCAGATGATTATCCAGATTGTGTTAGGTACCTCTTTTCTTCACCTGCAAAAATCTCTCTGGGTGTCCGCTTGGTGCATTGCTGTAGTGCTGGGGAGAAAAACTGCCCTTGATGTGATGTCTCCTTCACCAAAAAACCTTGATTAACAACCAGCAGAGGCTGACCCAATGTGGCACCTTCCTACACTCCTGCTCTTGCAGAAAAAGTTGCTTTAGGGCCTTTTTCAGGACTGTACATTCCCATGGCATCTCTCGTTGGGCAGTGAGGGGAAATGTTTCCCCAGATCTTATTCTTCTCTAAAGAGGAAGAATTTAGGGGGTGAATAAAGGTCACCAATGTTCCTTGACACCCCTGGAAGGTGCGAGGGTTACTGTGCCCCTGGAAACAGAGATCTGCATTGCTCATCATGGTGTGGACAACTTGCTCTTGCAGATGGGTGCTGAGATGTTGCATGGTGCCCAGGGGGGAAGAAAGCCTGTCCCCCGAGACTGGCAGAGAGATGGGGCAGAAGGCAGCTGGGCTTCTACACTGGTTCAGACCTCTCCAGTGCAGAGGATGGGGCTGTTCCTGCTGTAACCCAGCTCTCACTGGTATTCAGTGGGCCAGGGATGCTGCAGGAGCACCATGTGGGCTGTGGTACAAGAACAGGAGGCAGTCGATTTGCACATGGCTTTCCCCAACTCATAGGTGAGACAGCTGTTGTTAGGGCTAAAACAATATTTCTTAAAAGGGACATCACAAAAATGTCTTTGCATGTACTCCAGTAATGACCAAAGCAAACCTGCAGGGTGGGACCTGCAATGCCAGGGAGCTGGATGCCTGCTATTACCGAGCAGACTCAGTCCCAGCCCTGGTGCGAGGGCAGTGGAGCTGGGTACCACAACGGGGTGCACTGGCCTGGCCATAGGGACCTGCATGTGTGGGATGCTCAAGGGATGCTGGTAACACCCAGAAGGATCACGCTGAACACTCTTCTCCAACTGCGGCTTTCTTCCCTGACTTCCTAAGCCACCTCTTCCTGAAAGGTGTCCTGTACCTTTGCAGCCCCATTGCCCCTCAGGGCAGTGTTAAAGCTTCCTTCTCCCCATGGGCTTGGCCAAGATGCAGTGCCCAGCATGAATTACCCCAGCAACAGTGAGGTGGAGCCCCAGGGCTGTGCCACATCCCTTGTGGGGCTGGGACGTGCTCTCTCAGCACAGCCCCTCTGCTTGTCTCAGTTGCTGCTTTCTCCAGCTCCTCCAGCCTCCTCGGCTGCAGCCATAGAATCAGTTAAAACCCCGGCTGGCGCCCTGACTCGCACAGGGCAGCTTTTCTTGGAAGCTGGTTCGTGGTTTTATAGTTCTGCTTTATTAGAGACATGAAAGTGATTTTTGTTGTTGCTGTTTTATGAGCCAGACTTCAAAGGACGCAATTACGCAGACTGGGCAAAGACCTGCTGGTATCCCATGGAAAATGGAGGAAAATCCCTTCCCTTCAGAGCCTGTTCCACAGCTAGGCTGTACTTCTATGGCTTTGATTGAAATTTCTGATTTCTGGGGAAGAGTGCAGTCAGGCAAGGTCTTTGGTGCCTGTGGTCATCAGGGCCTTCCTTGGCTGGACATCATCATCCCCCCTGACATGGCAGGAGCAGCCGTGGAAGTCAGTGTGATGTTGCCAGTGTTGGGTGGTGGCTTCAGGATCAAAGAGGATGAAATTACGGAAGACAAAGGAGCTGTTGTTGGAGAATCATTTCAGGATAGTGCAAAATTGCTAGAAAAGGGAACGTTCTTCCCATGAGAGCCAGGCAGTGTTCCTGCTGCAAGCAGTGCTGGGCATAGCTGCACCTTGACTCTGTCTTTTCCCATGTCCTCTCTCCAGCTGGGTTTTGGCTCTCTGATGAGGTCCCTGGAGTGGGAGCTTGTTGTTCCTTGGGGACCTTGCACACAGGCTTTGGTCACAGGTCAGTGAAAGGGAGATGCAGAGCAGATACCTCCTAACTGAGCATCCCAGGAGTAGTTGGGCACCTCCTTTGATAGACATACATGCTGGGCTGGTCCTTCACACGTCCTGCCAAAGCTCAGGCTGTTTGTGAGGCACTGCTGTATCCACAGCCATGTCTCTCTTCCTGTATGGCCAGGGAAAGGCAGTCTCCTTGTCCTGCCTGCTGCAGCTGAACACAGTGGGGACCCTGCCTGAAATGCAGGCGATGCTCTCGCTGGGCAAGGGCTTGGTTCCCATCAGCAAGCGTGAAAGATTGATGAAGTTTTGGGGATGTTTGTTTTGTTTTGTTTAGGTTTTTTTTTTCAATTGCAGAGGGATCATGCCGACAAGAGTTGCAGCTCAAATGACAGTTTTCCCTTTGCCCCTCAAGCTTCCTAAAGCAGATACTCCCCCAAAATCCCTGCCAGCTTCTCAATTTCTGGAAGCAAACAATGGGCATGAGACAACTTTCAAAGAGACGATGGGGCTTTCCCTTTTGGCTCTGTTCCGCTGTGCTTCCCCAGGCCCATAGGCGTGGGGAGCCGAGCCCTTTATCAGCTCCTGTACACCAGGAAATTTTGTAAGTGTCTGAGGAGACCCTGAGGCTATATAAAAGTTCAACTTGTGATTCATTTCCTTCCTATTCAGGGATAGGCTAATTTGAGAGTATGTGCTGAACGTTAATTACCTTCCTCACCACGGTTTCCTATTCAGGCATCCTTTCCCAGATGACTTTCTGCTCGCTCAGGTCCAAGGCCATAAAAGCTCCCTTATTAGGAAAGGAAATATTTTACATCAGGTTTATACTGTATGCCTGAGGTCATCAGAAGTACAGATCGAGTGGCAGAAATACACACTGTGCTCTCTCCTTCCAGGATGAAAAATGAATCAATAACTCATCGATTTAAATTAAAATGTCTGCCTTGCAAAATGCCTCCGAGTGCTAATATTTGCAGCCCCCCCACCCCCGTTTTGCGATGGCGATTGGAAATCTGCTGCCCCTGTAAAGCGTGCGGGGATCCATCTCTGCTAACGGCATGCAATTGCTGACGCCTAGAAAAACCCCCACCTTCCCTTCCCCTGGAAGGATCCAACAAGGTGAACTTTTGGAAATTGCCTCTCCTGGCACATGAATTATGTATCGAACAGGCGGCGGTCAATACATCTGACTTCTTCACGAGGTAATTAAGAATAAATGTGGGAATTCAGGCAGAACTGTTGCCCTGTGCGGGAGGCGAGTGTAATCGTATGGAGCTGGCTCTGAAGGGTACGGCTCCGTGGTGGGGACGCTGCGGGGATGCAGGGGGACGTATGGACCCTGGTGTCATTTTGCCTCTCCCCGTGTCCTGCTGGTGCCCGGGCACTGTGCTGGACCAAGCCACTGTTTGCATTCCTACTTCCTTCCTGACACTTGGAATATTCCACATATTCCATAATTCGTTGGGTTATTGGCTGCTCCAGTGTATGCTGACAGCCCCTCATGGTGAAAAGAGCCTGGATCTGGATGTCTGAGCCTGGATGAGGTTATCACCCCCAAACTGCTGGGCTTGGAGGGGGAAGGAGGCTGCATTCTTTAACTTGTGCTGTCTTGGGTATCTTGGGATAATATAGACTCCCATTTAAAAAAATCTGAACATTCCTCTCTTCTCAAATCTCTTCTTGTGAGCTAATTAAAAAGTAGCTGTATTAGCGAACACATTCATGGTCATTAGCAAACAGTCAACTAACTAATTTTAAAGATTTATGGTGTTGGCAGCAGGTAAATTATAGTCTTTGGAGAGTTTTCTTGCAAATGATCTGAAAGTAAGGTTTGTTCTAGCCTCAGGGAAACATAAAGGAAATGCATTTAATGACCACAAATTGTATGTGCTGATAGTTTCAATAAGATATTTAATGCGTAATTGCAATTTTAGTGGTTGGAAAAGTACAGCAGCCTTAATAGCAGTGTGATGGTTGAGTGTCCTCTCTACCCCTCGGCTGATTTGCTCCAGGATCCGACATCTCCAAGCAGCTCTCAGGGCCCCAGGGGAAGGATTTCCTCCTCTTACCTGGTTAGGGAAAAGCTGTGATGTATTAAAAATAAGTGTGTGACTGTTGTTTTCCAGATTTGGTTATAAAAACCTGCTAGTCTCCAACCGTGACATGTATTATGGTCTTGGTTTTGCAGTTAGAATAATGTTTAGGTTGGCAATGAAAGCCCTGAGTGTGCTTGCAGAGGAAAAGACACTTGCTGTACTCGCTAGAAATTGCTTTCAGCCGCTCTGGTCTTTATTTCTCCTCTGGGCAACCCTCTCTGCCCGCACCGACAGGTCACCGCAGTGTTTCCCCAGCACAGTTGAGGTTTGGGGCTGTGTTGTAGGCTTGGATGATATGTGTTAGATGGGCAGAAGGTAGGAGAATAGTGTCTCCTCCAAGACCCCCTTTCCAAGGCCTCCTGGCAGGGGCACGCTGAGCTGCATGGAGCTGTCAGGCTGATTGCACGTCATGGGTGGGCTATTAAATCCCTACTTCTGAATTTTCTCCTCCAAAACACGTGTGTGAGTAAGAGCACCGAGGCTAATAATGAACAGCTCTGGGTCCGGAGAAGCCATAGATGGTCCTAAATGATTGAAGAAGGCAATTTCCCTAACGGAGCCGCAGGCCCCTGGCAGTGATTAGTGCTGGAGCTGAAATGCATCACTTAGCTTCTATTATTTAAACACAAGATACTTGAGCAAGCACATGAAATTTTGTTTGCTGTGTGTTCCTTCCCTGCTTGGAAGGAGCCATTATTTACACATGCAAGTGCTCGTGGTGTGTGTGGGAGCTTCCTCACCTGCTCCTGGACCCACACAGAATATAAATGACCAAGTTTCTCCTTGGTAGCAACGACTCTATCCGATGGCTATCTTCCCTGCATGTTAACTGTTAATTATAGGATACATTTATATCATTAAGGTTTGTCTGCGGTCCTTTCCTTCCCCCTGTTAAATCACTAATGCATCTTGCACAGATTAATTTGCTAGACTTCCCCTCATTTTCTGCACAGGCGGTGGGCAGCCAGGCGGGAGGGATGCCTGTCACCACTGGGAGCGGGGCTGTGCTGGCTTGGAACCTTGGAGGGTGACCCAGGGTAGCCCAACAGCTGATGGGACATGGCACTGATGCTCTTGCCCTGTTGCTTGCAAAACCCACCATGGTGAAGGGATGAAAAGTAGACACGCAGTGATCCCCTGGATAAGAAAAACCTGCTGGATGGCACGGGCAAGGGGCTTTGGTGCGAGCCCTTGCTGCTGCTCGGGAGGTGGAAAAGCTGTTGCTCTCCCTTCCCTTAATGAAGAGGTGTTTCATGGGCCTGGGAATGTGCCTGACTGGCAGATTATTAAATAACCAATGCCTTCGCTGGGGAAGATGCCTCCAGGGATGTGCAGCTTAGCTGTGGGCGGGAAGGGCTCCTCTCTCCCTCCAGCTGCAATTAAGCTCTTGTCAGCCAGCAGCTGCCGGGGTGTGGGGGGAGCTGGACGGCAGTCCCGGCAGTCCCCCGGCACCTCCGGCTGCTGGTTAAGCAATTTGTATTCCAACTACCCATTAATTGGCATAAACCCTGGCAGGGATTGCTTCCCCATCCTCCTGGGATGGGGCTGGCCCGCGGGAGGATGATGTGGAGACTCATCCTCACTGCCAGAGGTTGAATCTTGCTTTGCTATGGAAATAGGCGGGCTTTTCATGCGTTCAATTTTGGGGCACCTGATTTCTGATGTATCATAAGAAGTTTCTGTTTCTACAGAAGTCTGAGGACTAACATGTTCCCCAACACTGACATGGGTTTGAAATGTCAGGGGCTGCCCCCAAGCATGCCCTTGCTCGGGACCCACAGGTCTCAAGGCTGTGAGAAGCCTGAGATTCATTGCCTGGCTTCATATTTATATGGTGCCTGTTTATCTTGAGTTGCAAACACAGTTTTACTGGGTTTAGAGAACTTGTCTGTGTCTCTCTGTCTGTCTCCTTCTCCTTTTCTTTCCATAACTGCTGATGATGGATTTCTGCCATGCCTGAAAACCTGTTCACATAAAAACATTAAAGGGAGCAAATTATTTAAGAGCTGGGAGCATGGGTGGGAGAGGAGGCAGAAGGCCAGATCTGCATTTTTTGGCCATTAAACTGCATATCATGCTTAATATAGCAGGTGATACCTTCAACCTCCCCACAAGTTCAGGGCAAGAGCCAAGAAACAGAGAAACTGGTTCTCGTCAAGACTAACTTGCTTTTACTAGATACTGCCTTTAAATGTATTTCTTTAAATACGAGGCCTGAGCTCTGTGGGCATTTCCTGAGGGGAATAACTCCCATGGCAGGAGATGTGTCTGTGGGAGACGGCAGTTGCCAAGCAGATGTTGCTTTTTCTTTCCTTCCTTTCTGTGCCTTGGGAAGGCAGGACACGATGCCTGGTACCATGCCTGGTTGGGCGAGAGGAGCTCTCGGGAACCCTGGATGCTCCTGCCCTGGCTCCTCTGTGGCCTACAAGCACTGTCTGGTCTTTGGAAACACCAAGTCCGAGTGTTTCCCCAGCCCCAGGATCTGTACCACAGGGCCAACTTGGCATATCTTCAGGCCCCGTTTGCATTTTTGCTACTAAAGCAATCAAAAACTTCAGCACAAAAATGTTTATATGTGTTAATAAATGGAGGTGGGCTTGTTATGAGGCCACTCTTCCAAAGACGGCCAGTGCCTGGGGAATGGGCTGACCAGGGAGGGCTGCCTGGCCATCTGTGAGTGCTGATCTGCCAGATCCCTGCCTGTCTTTCAGAGGATAACTCTTACACTACGGAAAGCCTGTTGCTACAGCCAGCTTATAACTCCTTTAAATGTTCTGGCATTGGGGGTTGCTGAGCACCCCGCATTTCCACACATGTCCTCCATCCATAATTCCATGTACAAGTGCACCTGAGTGCCAAGGTTGCTTAAAATATTCCTGCTCAACACACGTGCCAAGTGTTACAGCTTGAGTGATGTGAATATTCCAGAGATGATGGGGACACAGCAGAAGGCACGTGAAGCAGGGAGAGGAAACCTAATGCATCAACCTCCAGACTTCCCATCTGGAGTTGTGCTTAGGGCTTTTTCCAGGCTTCGCTAATTGGAGGGAGGTGATGTTTCCTTAACCATCCCCAAGGCCTGAATTCAGACCCTGCCTTCTTCCATCATCCCAGCTGATGTCTTCATTTGGGGAAAGCATGAGGTCAGAGTTGTCCTCTTAAATCCAGCACACCAGCTTTTCTCACCACCTCCCACCCATTATTTGGAAAAAGGAGAGGAGGGACTGGAGGGCTCCTGCTTTGGTTTGTGTCTTGCTGTGCCTTTGCTGTATCTGTACCTGAAACCCACACATTGTTTTCCCTATCATAAGATTTTCCTTTATTCAGAGCAAGCTTTTCACTCTTGGGGCTGTACGTTGTGATCCGCCGGGATGGCCCAATGTAAATCTGGGGCTACTTACACCCCTTTGTGGTGAGGGATGCCAAGGCAGTTTTGTTGTCTTAAAAATTCAGAGCAAGAACTCCCCTAAAGGACCAATTATGCCTATTTAAACCACACTGCTAAAAGCTGGGCTGGGACTCTGGTGCATCCTGGGCTGCATCGAAAGAAGCATGGCCAGCAGGTCATGGGAGGTGATTCTCCTCCTCTACTGTGCGCTCGTGAGAACCCCACCTGGAGTACTGTTTGCAGCTCTGCAGTCCTCAACATAGAAAGGACATGGACCTGTTAGAAAGGGTCCAGTGGAGGGGGACAAAGATGATCATAGGGATGGAGCACCTACGAAGGCAGGCTGAGAGAGCTGGGGTTGTTCAGCCTGGAGAAGAGAAGGCTCCAGGGAGACCTTATAGCAACCTTCCAATGTCTGAAGAGAGCTACAGGAGAGCTGGAGAGGGACGGCTTTGTCAGGAAGTGCAGTGGCAGCACAAGGGGTAATGGCTTTAAATTGAAAGAGATTTAGATTCGATGCCAGAAAGAAATTCTTTCCTGTGAGGGTGGTGAGACACTGGAACAGGTTGCCCAGGGAAGTTATGGATGCAGCATCCCTGGAAGTGTTTAAGTGCAGGCTGGATGGGGCTTTGAGCAACCTGGTCTGGTGGGAGGTGTCCCTGCCCATGGCAGGGGGGTTGGAACTTGATGATCTTTAAGGTCCCTTCCAACTCTAACCATTCTATGATTCTATGACCCTTTAAACCATCTCCTATCATTTTAACGTGGGCATTTAACTGCTTTGGCATTGCTCTGGGCTGTGTCCTGGAGCAGTGCCAGATGCACCAGGGTTGCAAGCGTCAGTGTGTGCCTTGTCCCTGTTCCTGTCCCTGCCACCTTCTGCAGCTGCCTCTCAGAAATCCCACTCTTCCTCAATGCTGTGGTTAAAATTTCTGGCCAGCAAGCCCAAGGACCCAGAGCACTTTTCCTGGGGCAAAAGCTTTTCTGGCTGTTCCTCTGCTGCTCTGCATCACTCAGCCCAGTACTTGCAGCCTTTAAATAGGTTTATTTTGAGCATTAATAGATTTTTGTTGTTGCCTTTTCTTTTTTTTGTTCCTGCTCTTGGGGATTCATGAAATTTGGTGATTGGAGAAGCGGAAAGAGGAGCTGGGGGAAGTGGGAGTTAAAAACGATTAAAAGGTGGTGGTGGGAGCAACTCCAGCACCGAGGCAGGGATGAGGCAAAGCCCCCGAGAGACAGAGAGGAATTTCCTCTGTGCAGCCTGGAGCAGGAGCTGGCCTCTCTGCCTTTTAAATCATTTTATTGTGGAAATGACCTAAAATTCACAATCCCATAAGGTACAGCGTGGGGGGAGGAAGAGAGGGAGGCTGCTGGTGCCAAGAGGCCACGGTGAGAGGCAGCCCTCCCTCAGGGAGGATACAAGCCAGGAGGAAGGGGGGTGAGGAGCAGCACAGGCTCCCCAGCTGGTGTGACTCCACGTGGGGCAGGATCCAGCCTGGCACTGCATCCCTGTGAGCATCTCCCATTTCCAGGCATTTTCAGGTTGCTTGTTTTCCCTTCGCCCAGAACCTGTGCCTTCCCTTGCCATCATCAATCATTTTGGCTGGGGATGAGAACTTTATCTTCATTTTTGTCCTTGAGGAAGATGTCATCACTCCGGCGTTAACACGGGAACATTGCCTTCTGCTTGCCAGCACTTGCCGTTCCCGCAGAGCCTCCTCAGTGGCAGTCACTGCTGCAATAGGCTGGGGTTTTTTTTCTTTTTTCTTAATATCCTGAGATTTTCTGAGGCTGAGCTAGGAATACAGGAGCTGCTTTGGGGCAAGGGCGATTGCTCACCAAAGTAAGTCTGTGTTTTGGGGTATTTCACTTGGCAGCTTTTGAGATCTGGTCATCTCCACCTCTGATGGGACCCAAACCCCATGTGGGTGTGTTGCTGAGGGGGTATTTCATGCTTCAGCTTTGTCTTGCTGCTTAACCCCTGTCTGAGAGAAATAACCGGCTTCTGCCCAAAATGATGCTCCTAAATTTCCTAAATTTAGCTTTCTCTACTCGCTGTGTGTTGCTTGGCGAACCCATAGGCAGATGTTGAGCATCTCCATAAGCCATCCCACTGCCCCAGTGTCGCCTCTGGTGTTCAATCATTTTAATTCTTTAACAATGATATCCTTGTATATTAGCTTAACACGTCGCCAGTGTAATATCCGTGATGCTGATTAAATTAAAGAAAGGTTTCTGCTAAACCCAGGATTCGATTATGTGCATTAATCCCCTTTTTTCCCCCCAGAGGAGATGCTAGGGGGAGTGCGGTAAGGGCTCTCCTGCTGTGCGAGGCTTTATGCGACGTGTGGTGTGAGCACCTGGGGAATTAAGGCAATGAGAGAAGATGCTGCACAGTTTAGGAAGGAAACGTTCCTTTTTCTTGACTAACCAGTGAGGAAAATCTCACTTTATACTTGTCTCTGGTCTTCAACTTAACAAGATTTTGCTTATTTATTTCTTTAAAAGAAATGACCGTGTTGGAAATATTGGTTGTGCTGTTTCCCTGGCAGTACTGAGAGCACAGAAGGAGCAAAATGGTAGTGAGTTTAAAATTTATGTATGGATCTGAGGAAAACTTGGGGATGTCTTCATGTACAGAGAAACGCTGCTCCAGGATGCTGACTTCAGGGTACAGCACAGCACGAGCTCCTGTCCTGCACCAATGAGGTTTTCCTGGTCTGATTTTGGGCCAGATTGAGCAGGGTGAGAATGAAACCAGAAAGCTTGCCTCGGTCCTCTCCCTGAAGGGGGAATTTCCCTCCCTGCCCCATGCCTGAGAAATGACACTGAAGGTTTTTCAAGCACTTTGAGAGCTCCTGTTAAATGGTGCTATCAAAATGAAAGATGTGATTTTCTCTGAGTGGCCCCACCTGTGACTCATCCATCTCTATTAGGGCAGAGAGTCAGAGTGAGTTATGGGAAGTCCTTGTTAACCTCGGGAGAATTTTATTCCTAATTTTGGGGGTGTTTTTCCTCACTGGGGAGATCTAGCAGAGGACTCTCATGGAAAAAACAGTTTAATGCTGATATAGTGCAGCATTTATTAAAAGCAAATGTTTTGCACTTCAAAGAATCTATCACAGGCATGAATTTAGAAAAAAAAATATTAAAATTACTTTATCTAACCATAAAATCTTGTCAGTGCATTATCTGTTTGGGGTGAGTAGTCAAATTTGAAACTGGATTCTCACTAGGGTGGTTGTTTCCTTCCCGGGTCAGGGAATGAGATAAATAGCTTAAAAAAAAATAATCCCAATCTAATAAAAAGTCAACATTTAGTTTGGCCTAAAAAAATGGAAACCTCTCTCTTCTGTGAGACCGCTTGCTCCCCAAGACGCTGCTGATCCCAGGGAGATTATTTTTAGACAATCTCATTTTTAGGCTCTTCCCACCAGAGTGGGATGGGGCCAGAGAGCAGGATCTGTCCCCAGAGCATCTCTGGGCTGCTTGAGGAGCTCATTGATGCTGCTCAAACGCATCCTGATCCACCTTTACAGAGCAGGAGGAGAAGCAGATGCTGTGATGGTTATGTTGGCGAGTTGAAAGGGCCAGTGCACAGGGCAGCATGTCTTTGGGACTTTCTGCACTGGCCTTTCAGTTATTTAGTTGATAGCTTTAGAGACAATTTCTTTAATTTATGAAGTTTGTGTGAAAGGGTATTGAATTAAAGCAGGGTTTTGCCAAATCAGAGCTCTTTCCTGAAAGCTCAAAATGAGTTCTTGCTTTTTTTCTGCCTATTAGAAAGAAATATTATTATTTTCTTCAGAGGAGGGGGAAAAAAAAAACCCTGTAAATTCCCAGTTTTAATCTGAAACTAGAAAATTTAATATTGCTCCTTACTGCTGGTTGTGAAAAGTCTCATTTAGAGACAGGGAAGCATCGCTGCCCTGTGCTGCTGGTGTGGGTTATCCTGGGGCAAATCTCATGCCATTTTCCACATGGAGAGGATGGAGATCTTGGCCAAGGAACTCTCCCTGTGTCCCCCTGAGACCCTGGCATGCTGTAATACCCTATATTTAACTTCAGAGCCTGCTTAGGCTAAATAAGAGCCCTTTTATAGGGAATGGGAAAAGTTAAACATATTGCTTGGGTTTACAAGTAGTTATTAAATATTTGTTGCTGGGCTGTGATGGGTTCCCATTCTGTCTCTAGCTCACTGTCAAGTCTGTTTAAAGGGATATATATAAGCCCAGTGGGGCTCCGTGGCCACAGTGGCCCAGCTCTGCTGGGGACAAGCCCCTTGATTTGAATTTTTGGAGGGATTTTGGCTCCCCAGGTTTCTGCTTCTCCCCCCGCCCTACAGAACCGCCTGATAAAGCAATAACTCAGCTTTATTGATTATGTCAAAGGCAGTAATTCAAGAAAGCTATTTAAATTCACAAGAGGAAGCTATTGCAATTATAAGTGTCTGCAGCAGATTATTAATCATTTTTGTTATGGCTATCAAGCCACAAGACAGACATTTTCTGTAAGGCTTACGTGAGCGCCAGCTTTTCAGTAATGAGTTGGGGTTTGCTCACTTATTGGTTCATAACGTGGAATAAAAAATAAGGAAACTGTTCTTTATCTAAACCAATATGCATAAAGCTTTATAGGATATTGCTATAGGAGTGTATAAACTTCCAGTAGTCTAAATTCATATTCTGTTTAATCCAGACAAATCCCAGCTCTGTGCTCCCCTCCTCTTTATTTCTCCAGCATTACTCCTGCAATATACCACAATTTGGGGCAAAGCAAGTTGATGTCTTGCAGTAGTTGCCTGCGCATATGCATTAGGGAAAGGCTAAATCCAGACCCCTCATGGTGGCCAGTGCTCTCGGTGGGGGCTTGCTGGGTTGCAGAGTTGGGTGGGCTCCCCATGACCTCACCAGCATGTTGCATGAGGCCATGGCCATGTCATGGTCTCTAGTGGGTTTTCAGTTCTGAGACTGTGAGTCCAGCACTTCACATCACATGCTGCCACTCAAATACCTGTACCATCATCTTTCCCATCTGCTTTACTGGTACCTCAGCCCCTGCCCAGACTCTCACAATGTGCCACAGCTCACGGTAGTGGGGAAATCACCGGTGAGTTATCCCTACCTACCAGAAATATCAAACAAATTAGAGGAAATTTAGACAAGGGGAGTAAAAACCAGTGAAGTGGCAGAGAGAGTGACTGATGGAGAAGGATTAATATGGTTTTGAGGACGTGTGTGAAGGGGGATGTTGTGTCACTGGAGAGCTGTGATGGTTTGCTGGACGGGACTGCGGCAGGGAAGAGGCAGAGCTGGGTCCCCTGTCTCTGTGCTGCATTAGGACCTTTGGGTGCTGAGGATCCTGGTCCAGGAGATGCCCCCACTCCCTATCATCTTGCTCAGAGTCTGCCGCAGATGGAAGTTTTTGGGGCTGGTTATTGCTGTTCAGCATTCTTGTGAATATCTGGCTCTTCCAGACAGGGAAAATGGGCTTTTACACCACTCCTTTAAATTACTACTTACCTTTGGTTACCAGTGAGACCCCAGAGCTGATAACACTGGCAGGTTAAAGCCAGGCAGCCTTGGCTGATGGCCAGTTCCCATTTGTACTGTGGACATTTTTTTCTTTTTCTTCTGAAAGGCAGTTAAGCAGAACATTTCTCTATAAAAAGCTGCAAAAGAGATCAGAGCAGCTCTCCCTCTCCTCTTCCATCTCCTTTGCTTAGTGACCTAGAACTAAATGTTTTATTATTAGAAGGAAAAGAATATATATGTAATATATATATATATTCAAGGCTGGTCTTTGATAGAGGATTTTGGGAAAGCTTTTCTCTACAGCAGGATGGAGGTGATGCTTGCATGGGTCACCTGCTGAAGAGTGAAAGAGGCCTGGAGCATTATCTCCAGTGGACAAAGAGATGTGGGGTCTCTGTAAGCATAGAGTCATCTCCTCACTTTTGTCTGCTCCCTGATAAACTGGGGCTTTGAAGCAGGAGTTTTGGATCGGGAAGGTGAGAGGCTCGTGGGGCTCAGCATTCCTGCAGAGCAGGATCCTCTGTGGGACCCTCCATAAGGGACTAGCCCTGGTCCCCTGTGGACTTCTGATGAGAACCAGGAGTGTAGTGGCTTGTCTGTTGTAAAACCAGGATGGTAGGACGGGAGGTGCAAGACAGCCAGAGAGATGCTGTCCAGATGGACAAGTGAGCCTTGTCCTGCGTGGCCTGAGCCTTGGCAAAATTCCTCCCTGCCCCCACCTCCCCCGCCCTGCTCCAAGTTGTGCTGGTTTTGATTAAATTCCTCATCAAACATTTATTTTGCCTGAAAGGAACCTTTTGTTCTTGTTCTGGGGCCTTTCGGTTATAAAAACTTCAGCTGCAAACACTTAATTAAAAATGTGTTTTCCCTGCTCTGTCCATCAGGAGGTTATTTCAAGGCACATCAGTGCTGTGGTATGTCACTGAGGGTCTACGGGGGTAGCAAAGCCTGGACGTGCAAACTGGGAAGGAGACTGGGCTTTGGGCAGTTCCTCTGGACCCCAGAAATGGCTGCAGCAGCATAAACTCTCATAGAATCATGGAATATCTTGAGTTGGAAGGGACCCATAAGGATTGTCAAGTCCAACTCAGCAGTGAGTGAGGATGTGGGATAGGTGACAGCAGCCTTTTCCAGGAAGGATGGCATTATTTTCCTTTTGGGTCCAATTTACCCTCAGAGGAAAAAAAGTAATTTGTAAAGTGGTCACGTCGGCTCAGGTTGCCAATGGATGCGTGACCATGAGTGAGCAGAAAACAGGGTTTAATTTAAATGAAAGGCTTCTTCCTAGAAGAAGATGCTCTGGGCCGTTAGACACAGCCTGGGCACTGCCTCCCCACAGCCAGGTTGGGCTTCGGCTTTCTCTCTTCCATCAATATCACTTACTCTGTGGCTGACAAGCGGCCCTTCCCCGGGCTCTGCCTCTGAGCATTCGTTGTATGTTCAGATACCTAAAAATGGCAATGGGGAGGCGAGATGTTCCTCGCCTTGCTGGGAGCGGGGTTTTTTATTTTTACTTTATCACATCAGCTATAAACAGCTATTAGAGATTCTCCTGCAAGAGTCACCATACAAACTGCTTTGGTTTCTGTCCCAATTATAGAGCAGCAGAACAGAAAGGATTAATGCTGCAGTAACAAGTGTAGGCAAGGAGGTTTTTCTAGGGGAATTGCCCTGAAAACATGTTTGATGGCTGCCGTGTATTTCTGGGTGCTGATGATTTTCATGCTCAAGACAATGACATCCGTGTTTCGTACTCCACAGGGCAGGCATGATTGCAGTGTGGGGTTGTCTCTCAGCTGGGCATTGCTGGTCTTAATTGAAGAACACTAAGGAATCAAAAACTTATCTCTTCAGGCAGCTCCTGGTTGTTGAATACAGCCCTGGCCCAGAGCGCACACATGCAGGCTGGGCACCCTGCTGGGGATAGTCAATAGTGGAGTTTCCTCTGGGTGCTGCCCCAGTCCAGGGCATGGGTAGAGGTGTCCTGAGGCCACACTTTAGCTCCCCCCCTCCTTTAAATTCCCAGTACAATGCCCTCTTGGTACAGCATCTCCATGGAGGAGCTGGTGCTGGCACATCCAGGTGGGTTTTGCCATGGTGAATTGGGAGCTGAGCTGCCAGCACGGCTGCTCCTGCATGGGCACAGGCATGAGGTGCTCCCTTGCGGGCTTTAACATCTTTCCTGTCTTAATTTTCCCATAAAACCTTTTTCTTTTAAAGGCAAGCAGAGTGCCATTGGCCAACAGAGCTCGGCTGGAAGTTTCATGACAGGTGAAAATGGGACGCAGTGTGTTATTTACTGAGCTGTCGGGCCTGGGCTGCAATGAGGATGGAGGGAGGAGCTAAAAACTGGCATTCGTTTTGGGGACAGTTTTCTTTTGTGACATGTAAATATCTCTTCAATAGATGGACTTGCTTTCCTGTGGCCTATGTTTTCATTGCTTGGCTCATCTCTCTTTGTCCTTTTACATGTTTTTATGCAGAGAGGGACAGGCTGCACAGCACAGACGGGAGGGAAGCCAGGCTGAAAATGGGCAGTAATTTCCCCTTTCCCTTTTTTAATGGTCACGGAACTAATAGCCAGAGCCTCTGCTTTGTAAGCAGACGGCTCAGAATTGACGGATGCTGCCATTTCACCATACATCACTTGGGTCATATTTTCAGTTGCGCTGTATGACCCCTCCCTTCCATTAGCACCAATGTTTTTAGGTCTTGTTTTCACATAAATTTTGCGGTGCTGGCTCCCAAAGGCAGTGCTGCTTTCGGCTTCTCATCACGGCTGTTGTCGGCACGTCTCAGCTGTGCAGACGGATGGACGGCACTGACAGCCCCTGGTACTGAGGGTGAGATGGGAAGAGCTGAGGTGAGAATTTACAGTGGGTAGGAGGAGGATCCGGAGGTCAGGCAGGAGATGCTCTGAACAGACTGGGCACCAGCTTCATTTTTCTTTCATTGCATGTGAGACAAGGACTAAACGTTGCGTAT
This sequence comes from Nycticryphes semicollaris, assembly GCA_013400055.1. Taxonomy (NCBI): domain Eukaryota; kingdom Metazoa; phylum Chordata; class Aves; order Charadriiformes; family Rostratulidae; genus Nycticryphes; species Nycticryphes semicollaris. The sequence continues at coordinate 520,605 of VXBJ01000608.1, forward strand.
GGTCTTTGCTGTGCCAGTTCTTGAGATGTAAAAAAAACCCCAAAACCCAACAAAAAACAAAACAACCAAAAACCAACCTAAAAAAATGACTGCAAGCAACCCCCGTACAGTCTGTTCAAGCTGGAAATCTCACCACTTACTTGATGTGACCTTTCTGGCTGCGGGGAAGGGAAAGCGGGTTTGCAGTCCTTATAAATATCAATCTTGTAGGACAGCAGGAGGTGCAGAGGGAAGGCAGCTCCCAGAACAGCCCAAGGATAACCCCGTTTCGCAGCCAGACCCGTCTGCTGATTCCTGCTGGGCAATGTTCCTGCCTGGCCATGCTGGCACACCTGCTGCAACACCATGTCTTCCTGGGTGTGAAATTCGGCAAGTGATGGCTGTTTGGGGTGTGTGTGGGGGTGTCAGTGTGTCTCTGGATGGGTGTCTGCTGGCAGAGAGCTTCTTCCAAAAAAAGGCTAGAGGGGAAAAAATACATGTTTGCAGGGATGCAGTGGCATCCCTCGGTGGTGGGAGACTTTCTGGTGAATGCACAACGGGCAAATTTGGGTGACAAACCCTGCCTGGCAACGAGCTGATCTGTGGTTGGGACCTGTTATTTGGAACCAAGAGTCACCCAGAAAAGAGCTGCAGGAGACCTGGTGCAAGGGCCTGCGTCTGCCTGTTCCCTTCCTTTCTGCCTCTGAGACAGGATGGGAAAGGTGTAAAAAGAGGGGATAACACTTTAAACTGAAACCAGCTAGAAATGTCTTATGTTTTGCAGGATTTAATGATTTTTTTTTTCTTTCCTGTCCTTTTTTGCTATCAGCTTTCTCTTTAAGTTTGCCTTCCCCATAAGCCTGGGGTGTTCGTTGCAGCCTGTCCTCAAGCCTACGGAAAGTAGGTTTCTTTGGTCTGCAGGAGAGATAATTGCATCAGCACAGGCACCAAAAGCATGGGGATTTACCCTAAGATGAATGACTGGGCTCCGTGGCCCAACTTGGTATTTGTATTGCTCTTCTGGAGTTCCAGCAGCATCCTGGAGATGAAGAGGGAGCAGAACAGGCCTTCTCTGGCAGAGCCACATGGCCAAAGAGGTTTCAGAGGAAATGTATGTCCAAAAACCTCCTAGGCTGGCAGTGAAGGTTGGCTTTCAGCCAACAGCCAGGCACCAGTGGTGGCTCTTGGGCAGCTTTGGTGGCTTCAGTCACCCCATGGCATGTCCCCAGGTCTGTGTGCCTGTCGCTGCGTGCATCCATAGCGGCACAAGGCGCTTTCTCTTTGGCAAAGTGATGGGGTAATTAATTTCAGGGCCATTGTGTTGCAGTGGCAGGCTCTGATTTATAGCCCAGGGAACAGCTTCTGGTTCAAAGTGCACATCCGTTGTGTTAATGCTCCATGATCTTTACCCCCTTGAGGAAATGGCAGAGAATGAGGAGATTATTGCCACCAGACTGGGCTCCCGGTATTACCATGATAAAGCCGGCACAGATGAGGGGTGGGCTGTGCATACAGAGCAGCTTCCCCTCCCCACTGTAAAGAGCCTGGCATGTCTTCCCCAAGGATGGGGCTGATGAGGGAGTGTCGGTCACACAGTTCCTGTACCCAGCTGCAGCTTGGGGCCCTTCTTCTTCCCTTTTTTTCTTTTCCCTCCATGCTTTTTTGTCTATTAATTGTTCTGCTGAAAGACTTTTTAGGAAAGGAGTGTGATGGGACAGGACAGAGGGGCAGAGCCTGGTGGTTGCCTGACTTTTCTGGGGCTGGGGGTTTCCAAATTCCTCTTTTTCCCAAAGGAAAAGACCCAGAGGGGCAGGTGGATGGACTGCAGGGTATTTGCCCATCCTCAAAGGCTTCCTTCCAGTCCCCTCCTGCCAGCAGCCACCCCAACTCTCAGCTGTTTTTTGATGTGCAGAGTCTGTGAACCCCTCTAAGTCATTCAACTGGCAGAAGAACATCTATTTTTACTGGACTAGCTTTCTACTGGTTTCTGGGAGTGGTTTCAGCCCTGAGGTCCTGAGACCCAGAGGGTCGGGTGAGATGTGATGGGGATTCCCAGGCATGGCTGTTGGCCTGCAGGGTGTCTGTCTTGCCTGCCTTTCCTGACACCCAAGTGCTGACTGATTTTAGCCCAACCAAAGCTCTTGAAGGTTAGGCTTTTTACTCCTGCTGAGTATGCTTTTGCTTTTAGAAAAGAGAGGGATATGTTTTTGTCCCCCATCGTGTTCTAAGTAAGTCTGGTGGTGACTGAGGCTTGCCAAAAGGACTTGGGGCAGTCATGAGACTGCTGCAAAGAGCTGAGGGTCACCTTTTCAGCTGAGCTGGGTGCTCAAGATAAACACTCTGTGTGAATGTGCCCTGAGCACCCCAACCTGCCCAGGCTCAGCACTGCTCCCCATGGTCTCAAAGGTCCCGTGCAAAATGGTACCTTGACGGGGAGAATGCACCATCCAGCTCTTGAGGGTGAAAACATGGACCTGTTGTTGCAGGGATGTGTACTGGGCAAAGGATGAGGTTGAGTCTGTAGGCTTGCAGGATAAATGCTAAGAGGCAAGATCTTTTTTGGAAACACTCATCAACCCCCACCTGAGATTTCCTTTGGGAAAGATTTGTGGCTGCACTCAGGAGATATGGGGTAATTTCATCATTATCTGACTTGGCTTTGGAAAGTAGCTTCTTGTTGCACCTGGTTTGGGGTCACCCTAATCTGCAGTGAGGGGTCCCTGAGAAGCTGCTGAGCAGCTTCACTGGGTCCAGCCACCCCTTCCAGGGACCTTACCCAGACCCTGGGGAGATTGGTGGGTTCAGATCCTTGGTTGCTTCAGCAGGATTTGAATTGAACCTAAAATATTCAGTGCCTTGAACAGGAGGGCTCTGCACACTGTTGGGGTTTCTAGGTGTTATTCTAATACTAATAATTAATACAGTGATGTGTATAATCCTGTGCACGGAGAGCTGAAGCGTTCCCCAAAGCTTCTTTGCATCATAAAACTCCTAATCAAATACAGAGTAGATCCCTGCCCTCTCCATAGCTTTAATCCTACTTCTCTTCCAGAACTAAACAGCTTTAAATTCCTCGGCCCCTGGTGTATTCAGCTGCAGAGGCAAAAACTTTGCCATTTTTAAATCCTCCCCTAGTGCCAGACCAAAATCTCTGCAAACACAGACTCCATAATCCTCGCTAATTTATCAAAGGTGCTCCTGAATGCTAATTTTCCTGTGCTGCGCTCCTGGATCAGAATTACAATTGATTGACTATAAAATGATAATTATACACTGGGAGCTTTGCATTGTGTAAACACCTTAAATTGATTCTCCTGCCCTGCCAATTGTGAAATTCTTTCCATCATGTGCTGGCTCTATCTGAGATCGAAATGATTATGCCTTTTAAAAAACTTTTCTACCATGTATGGATTTTCTGGTTTAAAGCAGGCTGTGAGCGTGCCTTCTCCTCTGCACAGGGCTGATGCTGGAGCTGCAGGAACTCTCCCTGAAAACAGCAAGTGGAAAAGGAGGTTTTCCAAGGGCTGGGGGTGCAAAACAAGGTCCCTGCAAGGACTGCTGGCTCCAGAGGTGACAGATGAAATGGGGCAGCAGCTTTTGGGTGCTTCCTTAGGTGCTTGGTGGGAGCTGCTGGAGATGGTATGGCTGGAGTGAGCAGGTCCCATGCTTGATCTGGAGATGCTCCTGCCACTTCAGAAATGGTCACCCAGCATGGGTAGGATAGGATAGTTTGGTTGGAAGGGACTTATGATGATCACCTAGTCCATCTGCAACATCACACAGCCCTTCTGTTGCAATGGTTCATCCAGGGATGCCCTCCCCAGGAATCCCCTGCTTTTCCTCCATGCCTCCCTGCGCACACAGGGCTATCCTGCATTGAAATAGCAATTTCCTTTGCAGAAACAGGCTCTTAGCTTTAGACATTTTAGGAAAGGCTCATTTTACATCAGTATTCGGGCTATAAAAAGAATCCCACAACCATAGCAGTGAAGGGGAAAAGCCACCCTTCGATTTCTTGACACATCTGTATTTTTAGTCTCCCGCTTCGAATAGAAGAAAATATTCCTGCAGTCTGTCTTTGGACTTTAATGTTAGTTCACATTTCCCATATTCCAGGGAGAGCTCGTTCTGCGAAAGGCATCAAGAGGCATCCCCAGACGGCCAAACCATCTGGAAAACCCAGAAACTTGGACTGAGCTGCCTTGAAAACAAACTTCCCTTTCAATTCTCCTGAGTGCCACGGTCAGCCCTGCCAAGGGGAGCAGCCACGAGGGCTGTTGGGTTGCTCCCCAGCTCCTCCCTGCCGGCCGGGGGGAAGGAGAGGTTTTTCTCCCTCTGCTAATAGGACGCTAATGTAGCACTCAGAGGACTGCACAGCTAGATCAATATTGCAGCAGCATCATTTATTTAAATTTGTGTGAACAACGCTCTTCGATGTCAGCTTGGTGGGCACACATGTGACAGGGGGATGCTGTGGTGTGAGGGACTGGGGATGGTACTGGGGCAGCAGAGCCAGGGCTGATATGGAGTCAATGCACCAAAATCCCAGCGTGACCCTGCTGCCAGGCAAATAAAAGCGAGGGCAAGATCCCTTCCTCTCCTCCCTCTCCTGTTTGCTCAGACCTTGGAAGCTGATGGCCATCCGTCTCTGTCAGTCGGCGGGGAGCGGGGAGGGTGGACAATGAGCCTTGGGGGGTGGGTGTCAATGTTTTAAAGCCACCCCCTCCCCGCCCCCCATGTGTGATTAATAGACAGAGCATCCTATACATGGGACTGTCGGGGAGGGCACCACTGCACCCCCACCACAGCTGAGGATGAGCAGTGGCTGTGGTCTAGAAACAGAGAACCAGAGGGAGAGAAAATTAAAAATGGAAGAGAGATAAGTAATTAAGTCTGACTTATCCACAGTCCTCGCGGGCTCACACTCTCTGGGGGGCTGTGCCGTGGTCTGCCCCATAGCAAGCATGTGGCGTTTCATGCGGTTTGCTCAGTCTGGAGGGAAGGATGGTGTGGTCCTTGGCTTTCTGCAAGATGAAGAATACAAGTATTGGTTTTGCTTTTTTTTTGTCTTCCTCCAAAGTTGCTGTGTATGTCCTGGGGGTGTTTCTGTGGTTTCTGCCCATGGGTAACCACTGGGCATACTCAGAAATAAAGCCAGCCTTACTGAGCATTGGTGACTACTGGGGCAAGCAGGGGTAACCCAGCCCAGGGCTGAAACAGCAGCTCCTGGGAACACTCAAACTGGCTTTCCCCTAAAGCAACCAGTTGTGCTTCTGAATTTTTGGAAACTTCTTCAGTTGTTCCCTTAAGTATTTGTTGGATGTCTTCCTTTTTTTAAAATTTTTTTTTAAAGCTTCTTCATCCAAATTCTTTGTACTGCTATTCCTCTAATGATCATGTTTGCATTTGGCAGGGAGAGAGCTGGCTTGGTAAACATAGACCTTGGTGAAGTGAAGCCAGAGGGGAGAGTGGATAGCTCTCTGTACCTCTGTCTGCAGCTCGAAATCATCTTCCTTTCTGTCTTACCCACGTAAGAGGTTCGGTATGCATAAATCCTGACACCCCGCTGGCTGGCTGTAGCTCTCCTCCCTGGGGTTTTCCTTGCAGGAGGCAGGCGAGGGCTGGAGGACCACACTTTATTTATTGCCTCATGAATGTACAAACACAGCGTTGCATCACACGCCTGGGTCTGGGAGGAGCAGATTGCTCCAATTTAGCAATTTTGTTTGCTGGAGGAAGGATGTTATTTTTTAGCCAAGGGGCATGTTTGCCCATGTCACTTCGTAGCCCTAAATTGGTCTCCATCCCAATTTCTGCTTTCTCTCAGACTGCTGCAAATGCTCCTTCAGCAGCATTGGGAAGGGTTGGGGAAAAAATCCTCACCTCCCAGAGGAGCAGCATGGGTAACCTGGAGATCAGGGGGAAGAATGTGAACAATTTGGGATGACCCACCAGCACTTTGGTGCTGTTTGGCACAGCCAGAGTTCTGCCTCCACCAGCTGTGAACCCCCATGCTGTCAAAGCACCCAGCAGGGCACGGTGCACCCAGGCTCTTCCCATCTCTTCCTCTCTGGGATTGCAGGGGAGCCCCAGGTGCAAATGTGCACAGTACTCCAAAAATCCCATAAAATCCCTCAGCCCCTTTACAGAGCCAGGCTACTGATGGGAGCTGGGCTTTTTCTACATTAAATACATGGCCAGGCTCTTTTGCAGCATCTCCCCTTCTCTTTCCCCCCTCCCCTCCAGGGTGAGGTTGAGCCCATCTAATCGCCCTGTAACGGGCGGGCAGTAATCTAAATCCATGTCACAAAGTAAATTGACTTTAATCCTGTGATTGCAACTCCTTCCTTCCCTTCAGTGGGCAGATTTGGCTCAAGCAGCTCTTTCTGTTTGGCTGGGTGTCTGGTGGGTGTCCCCAAACCCAGGGACCTGGCTTTGCAGCAGCAGCCAGGCTCCCGTGCACCATGCGGATGGGACCTGGGCACCCAGCACTGCAGAGGGACCCGTTCCATCCCTGAGCTATGTTTAAATTCACTTTAGTTAAGGTGAAGACATTGGCCTAGTGTCTGGGTTGCATTAACATGTACCGAATGCACATGGAGCCACTCTGTATCTGTTTTAAAACAGCAGAGTCTGTGTTCGCAGCACCGTGATGTGCCAGAGTGCCCCCTCTGAGGCCTCATGAGGTCCCTGTCCTCCAGTGTACCATCTCAGCCCCATATTAGCTCAAGCCACTGGGTGCAGTGGCCTTTGAAGCACTGCATTTGGCTAGGGTTCTCCCATGGATTGTGTCTGGGCTCGGTGTTTTCTCCATGAGCCGGCGTGTTCTTGGAAAAGCGTTTATCGTCGTAGTCAAAATAAACTGATTTATGTACACAGTCCTTTTACTGTTACAGCAAGTTTTAATATGTGGCTGGTCTGGTTTTCCTTTCACCTCCTTCAAATGAGTCATCTTTGCATGCATCTGGTGTCCTTATTTCAGACTAATGATTCATAACGATGGTAACGGAGCGCAGGGAGAGGAGCGGGACTGGTGCCTCCACAGGGAGACTCGCTGGGTGAGTCACGGTGGCCGCTGGGCAGGACGCGGCACGCCGGGTGCTCCGCTTCCCAGGGAAAAATCGGTGACTCGAAGGTGGCAGGAGGTTTAGACTGTCCCGGTGACGCTGGCATCACCAGGGACTGGTGAGCTCTGGCTCCAGCCTTCGCTCCTTTCTGAGCTGGTTATTCATCAGTGTAACAGCTGAGAACAAATCTTGCGCGTTACCAAAGGACATTTTAATCATCTTTTATGAAATAACTTGTTTTCCAATCCCTATGTGCTATCGGTTGCTTAATCAAATTGTGGATGGGGTCAACCCATTGCCCCCTGTGGCCATGGACCCCCTCTGCCCCTTATGGGTTTGGGAACCCTGGGACGTTTGGGAAGTGATTTCAGTGCCCTGGCCGTGCTGGTGGTGCCCGGCTCCCACTGCAGCCCTGTGCCGCCAGTGGGCAAGTGCTGGCTGGTTCTGGCGTGGGAGTAAAGAGAGTTTGCAGGGGCTGCTCGGGAATTATTCACTGCCCAAGCTACGTGTCCAATTAAGCACAAAAGTAGGGTTTTTTTCCTGTTAATTTATTCTAGCCAGAAGTTTGAAGAAAAGCCATAAGTTGCAGGTGGGAGTTGTCTAGTGGGGGACCAAAGGTGCACAGCTGGGGAGGCGGGCAGCTGCTGAGGAGGTGGGTTGCAGGCATGTGGTCAGCCTTAAACTTGGGGACACCCGGCACCCCAAGAAGGAAGGAGAGCCTATAGTGTAGATATGAAACGCTTTGCTGCAGTATGGTGTTTCTGAACCCAAATTACCCCACTGCCAGCCCAGGATGGGAGAGCTTGGGGAGGTCTCCATCTGCTCCCACACCTTGAGGAGGAGGGACAGACCCGCACAAGAGCGAGAGGAACAACTGCAGAAACAAGGTTCCCAGCTACTCGTCATAAAATGACTTCCATGAGCAGATAACTGGCATATTGCAGGAGTCAAATGTGAGGAGCTAAGTGAAACCGTGGCGTAAGCCCTTCGGGCTCGGTGTGGTTGCAGTGAGGATGAATTTGGCCCGGAGATTTTTGTTCAGCTGCATTGAGTTACCGGCCATCTGGCTCCGCACGCTGTAATCCACCGCTTCTCCAAACCCATATGGGGAAGCAATATTTTTTTTCTCTGTGTATGTTATGTTTCCCAGAACGTATGGCCCATACATTTAAAATATTTGAGAACTGCCTCCTGTACTAGCAGATAATCTGGAGCTGCGGCACCAGAGATTTCTTTGGAGGAGAATGTATTTCCCTGTGTTCTAGGTGGCTGTAAAACACGATCCCGGGAAGAGAGTGGTTGGCTTTGGGCATGCAGAGGGGCTGGCAGTGTGGGCACTACTATGCCTGCTCCCTAATGCCAATGTTCTAATAACAATACTCTTTTCTTATCTTCTCCTCTCTCCATTTTCAATGATTTGGGGAGATAAATCCCTGCCTGTTTGCAACCTGCCTGCCCCTGGGTTAAACAAGGAGGTTGTACCAGGTGTGAGAAAGCACGTTTGAACCCAGGGTCAGCCCAGCCTTGAGGTGTGGGTCTGGGAAGGGACCCTGGGCAAAGGAGACTCCTTCTCCATCCAATAAACAAAAGCATAGCTTTGCTGTACTCTGCAGCCCTGAATTTGCATGCCCTGGAGCCAAACTGGCCTCTGTCAGGGCCGGGTTCTGCCTGGGCTCTGTGCCTTCCCCTTGTGCTGGCAGGGAAGGTCACGGTTTTTTAGGCGGCTGTGGATGTGGCAGAGCATCATGATCATCATTCTCTGAAAGGCAATAGCTTGAGACAGGGCTCTGATAAAGACCAAGCGTTTAAAAATATGTTTGTGGCATAATTTTATGCCCAAATACATGGCGGTGCACTATACGGCTTAAGTGTAAGTGAATGATTTCATATTAGTTTGAATATATGGACAGCCTAGCTTATGAAATGTATAACTCATCCGCTGTATGGAAAACCAATACGTCTTCCATATGGGCAACAAATCAGAGATGATTATCCTCGGAGGAAAAAAAAAATGGCCATGCTGTATTGAGTATTTTGACTTGGAGAAGATGCAAGTTTTCATTCCAGCTTCATGACTAAATTTCCTAAGCTGAACAGTCAAATAAAATGATCTCACTCCTCCTCTGTGCTGTGGCGTGGGTTTGCTGAGAGCTTCTCGCTCTCCACAAGAGCTGGAGCAGGCATGTTTCTGGCTGGGGAGGGCAATGGGAGCATTGCCACCAGCCCTCACTTTGTGTTTGTTCAAAGGCAAAGGGCTGTTGGTCACCCAGCCCAGGGTTTGTGGCTCTGTGTGACAGATTGTGCTGGTGCCTGCCATGGTTTGGTGATGGGGAGAAGGTGTGAGATGGGAGCTGAACTCCCACAAAACAGCCAAGCCCTTGGCCAAAGGTGCCATGCCTACCCCTGAACGTTGGGAAAAGTCAGCAGGGCACAGGTAGTGTCCTGGTTGCCTCCTCTGATCTCAGCATCCAAGGGTCACGGCCACTCGGACACGGTTCCTCTTCCTGGTACTGGCTTGTAAATATGTCAAGCTCAGAAGATGATCTTGTTATGGGAAGATTATGCTAATGAAATGTTTCCTGAGATCAAACTCATTTTGTGTTCAAAAGCATTAAAATAAACGACTTCTAATTGAATCTTATAAACGGTCCCCTCCTGATAATGAGCCGCTATTAATTATAATTGAAGGAAGGCAGAACGTAAACACGGGGAAGTGATGGCACACCAGGGTGGCCGCAGCTCCATGCTGCCCATCCTCGAAGGGTCCCAACCTTCCTCTCCCTGTCCCTCCTGTGCTGCTGGGACCCTGGGGCGATGCATGGGGACTTTGTCAGGAGCATCTCCAATTCCCTGGGGATGTCCCAGGGGACCTTCCTTGTGTCTTTGGAGAAGAGGGCAAACAGACGTGTGCACTGACGTCCTGCATATGCTGTCTTGCAGCCTTTAAAATCTCAGTCCTTCATTACTACTACTATTGTTACTATCTTTTTATATTCCTTCCACAGGCCCAAATCCCTGCCAGGCACAGTGTGTGCTGTCCAGCCAGGGTGACCTCATCTGCTTCAAAGCAGAAAACGGGCATCTGAGCTCAACTAAAGAAAATTTACAGGAATTCATCTGTCAACAGGGACGTTTCCATTTAATAAGCGCTCAGTTTGAGATCACATTAGCCCTTCAATTATTTATAAGCTGAAATTGTACAACTTCGTTTGGGTCTAAAAAAAGAAGCATATTTCTTTTGTTTTGCCTCCACCTGAGCCCATCAGTTGAAACTAAGTGGGGCCAGGGCAGACATCCCTGAGGGGTGATGGGGGTGACAGCCTCATGGGACTGTCCCTGGTGCAAAAATGGAGGGATTTTGGGTGCTAGGAATATGGGCTCAGCAGAAAACTCCAGTCCTTGGCTGTCTTTTGCAACTGGTGCTTGTGACCATGAGCTGGGGTGCCCTCAGGGAGGGTGGAAACAGGCTCTGGGGCACCCTTGGCACCTTCCTTCTTGTTTTTCTCCCTTTGACATCTCTATTTAAAGCGCTGTTCCCTCTGGCATGCCTCTTCCCACGTGGTTGTCCAGCACTGTGATGGTAGGTGGGCAGCACGATCTGGGCTGGGTTTTGCTCTGCCCTCCAGGCTCATGCTCCAGAGCTACTAATGGCCTTTGCTTTTATGTCTCATCTGCCTGAAGGGATTAAAAGGGAATAATTAAATAGCTGGTAATACAGCCATTGATAAAATTGCACTGGTAATGATGGAAAAAGAAACAGTACCACCAGAAGGATATAAAGCTGTGCTGACTTGTGCACAGCGAGGGAGTGCTCTGCAGCCGTGGTGTGTTGGGGAGAAATCATTAAGCTGGGGCAGGCTGTGCCCGAGGAGCTCCGTGTCCCCCCAGGCACACCTGGTATCTGTGCATTTAGCTGCCATGAAATCAATGAGAAGGACTCAGATTTCCAAGCTGGCTATTAGACAGCACTAAAGCTATATTTAAAAATGTGCTCATCTTGTTCAGTCAAGGGGAGAGAGAGGAAAATTCCCCAGGAAGAAGGATCACTGCCTCTGCCGCCTCGGTGGGTCTGTTGCTGGCAGCATTGTGTCCCTAGGGTCCCACACTTCGGATGCTGGGGGAGAGGGGGGGTCTGCAGCTCCTGCATGGCCCAAATCTCCCCGATTTCCGCAGCAAGGGCTGCAGAGAGTAAATCTGCTGGCGCCGCAGAAAGGAGGATGTTAAGTCAGCACAGGAGATACCCAGTTATAATGTGGGGTGGGGAGGGTTTGATGGAGGTCCCAGGGGAACATGGAGCAGTGGATGCAATTTCAGAGGTTGGTTTGATGGTTGTTGTGGGTGTTTGCAATACTCACAGGGAGCCCTTTGGGCTGCTCGATGGTTGTGTGGCTTTTTATGGGGACTAGGGGGTGGGAAAGAGAGGGCCTGTGGAAGCTATTTGGGGGCATCTGATGCTCCTCCATTGGGATGCTCAAAGGCCTCTTTGTGCAAAGATCCTTGGAATTAGAAGTGAAAGTTTTCCATCCTCTTGGGTTGAATTTTGCTCCATCCCAGCAGCGATTCAAACCCACCGTGGGGTCTGTGCACAAAATAAAATGGGCTCTCCTTACCCCCCAGCACTTTCTGGGTACTTTCCTGTTGGATGCAACAGCCCATATTTATTTTCCTGGCACTGGGAGGTTGAGGCACCGGCGCCTTTGTCCGCTTGTGCTCTGATCTGGGGTGAAATCCAACTTTCCGGGGCAGAGGGATGGGGTGAAGCGACCAAAGAGACTCATGCCTTTGTCTCTGGCAGTTTGTGGGATTCCCCCGCTGTTTTACAGCTGGGAAAGCCCTTACTAATGTGCTAATTAGATTTAACACCCCAGCTAGGAGAGTGGCAAATTAGCCAAAGCGTGGCAGTGTTAACCCTGCGATGGGGCTGGGTTTCTGCATCCCTCCCAAGAGTGAGCTGGGAGGCGTGAGCTCAGCGAGGATCACAGTCCACTGGGAAAATCCCGAGGTGTTGTGGTGTGCTTGAAGCCAATTTCTCCGTTTTTGATGCCTTTTGTTGCAAATCCCTCAGGAGGAAACTCTCCGTCCTGCATCCTTTTCCATCCCTCATGGTGAATGAAATGCATGTTGGTAGCAAGGTGGGGAAAGGAGGGCAGGAGCTAGTGCTGCTCACATGGATCCCCATCATGGATATTCAATGGGGAATAATCAACCGCTGAGGTTTCTGCCCTGCTCTCGGTGCTGCCCCAGCTCCCAGGAAGAAAGCGTAGAGACCCATCCTCCAGGAGCATCCCCTCAACCCAGCAGCATAAATGAGACATGGGGGTTTTCTTAAGCAGCACATGAAATCCTGTCGTGCACTGAATCAGCTGCTCATTTCAACAAGATGTGGCAGGGACGGTAATTGTATGTTGAGTGCTCTCCGGTTGATTAAGAACATATTTATTGAAGTTTATCTACTGTAATATGTATGAGTCTCTTATTAGATAATTGCTAAACCTCAAACACCTGTTTAACAGATCATATATATAAGCCATTACATAGTTGTTAAACCACACTGGTTTTAATTCATCAAACGCGAATGTGAAATACATTCTAAATTAAATTCATTTTGAGACACTTTAAAGAAGGCATTCCCTCCCCTTCCCTTGAGCAAAGGGGATACAGGCACTGTATTTCCCAGTGGTGACGATGTCTCAGGACAGCTCTACCCTCCAAGTGCAAATATTGTCCTTTTGTGTTGGGCAACCAACTTGCTGGCGATGTGCAAAAAAAAAAAACTCACTCAAGGGTTTTAATAAAAAAAAAGAAAAAAGAAGAGTTAAAAAAACTTGGTATTAAACCCAGGGAAGCCGCCACTACCTGATCCTGTCTGCAGATATCTGGGTGACAGCAGGGAAGTAGAAAGGTGGAAGGGCCACGGGCAGGCTGTGTGATGGTGAGGGCCGCTAAGCCTGACGCAAAACAGAATGGTTTGCATGTCTCTATTGCTTTTTGCTCCAAATCAGCATATTCCCATTTCAGCCCCAAAGCACCACTGATTTACACCCACTGCCACTGCCAGAGCCCCGCCACCATCCGTCCTCCAGGATCAGCCCTGAGCAATTCTTTTTCATGGCTTTAAAGCCCTTAATCTCCCTGGCAGCCAGGCAGAGCAGCGCTCGCTTGACATGCCCTGTGCAGACGGGGTACGTCCCGCTGCCCTCGGCCCCACGATGCCTCATGTGATGAGAGATCTTTGCTCGTGCAGAGCTGATCCTTTGTTTTCTTCTCTTTTTATTTAATTGTCCCATGGGGGAATCACTGAGTGCCCTTCATTTTGTGATGCAGAACTGGTGTTGACACGCTTTTTTATTAAATGAGTAAGGGTAAGGCCCTTGGAGACGCTATTTAAATAAGGGAGAAATCTTGCTGCTAGGACAGGAATGAATAAATACGTGTTGGGCTCTGGTAACCCATTTATTTCTATCCTGGTACTTGGAAAAATTTTAGCAATGCAGTTATCTGTGCGATTGCACAGCAAACTGGGCTGGGAAATTACAAAGCCTCCATCCCACCATAGACACAACCCTGTAGAGACACATCTCTCCATCCTGCTGTAGACACATGGTCTCCGTCTCCATCTTTGGGAGATTTTACAGCAATATGTTGAATAGGCGGGTGATATTTATTATCAACATCAGGCTGCAGCCTCGTGTCCTGGGCGAGTGGTACTTTGTCTGCTTTTCTTTTTTTTGGAGCAGGCCGTTTGCCGTGTCTTTCCCAAGGGCAGGGATGAGTGGGTTGACTCAGAGCCAGAGCAGAGCGGGGTGTGTGTGTAGGAAGGTACCCCGAGGTTGGGAGACCCCAATCCCATGTCACCATTGCTGTGTTTCTGACCAGTGTCTGCACAAAGCCAGCACAGCCAAGGTGTTTTTCTGCCCTCATTCCCTTCGTCCCCTGAGACGTGAGAGGGCAGACGGGTACCCAGCTTTGCTGCAGCCCCTGCTTGTAGACATCCAAGGCTTTGGATGCTTTATCAAGGGTTTCAGCTCTAAAGTCAACATAAATCACACAGTTGGCAAGCTCTGCCTTTCTGTCTCTCTCCCGTTATTTTCTGTTCATGATAAAACAATGTGGAAAGGAAGCACGCGAGCCAAGGGGAGGGTGAGAAGGAGCAAGATCCCTTATCTAAAACATGCCTGAGCTGCTCAAATGTTTCTGTATCAGCAATTATTTTGCCTGGCTTTGAGTTTTCGCAAAGCTCTTGAGTCTTGCAAATGTGATCTGAGATCACGCTGGCAAAGCATGAACCCAGATTCTTCCCTTCTCTCTGAATCTTTCAGTAGCCCTTGGATGAGACTTGGTGAAACATCTTGTGGGTGCACGAACACCAGGGAAACGAGCTGGAAGACAGAATTTTCCAGGCTCTGGGGAGATGCAGAGAATCTCCAGCTCTGCCTCAGAGCCCCTGGTGCTGGCTGTCCCCAGTCTCCACTTGCTGGGTTCATTAAAAACTGGGCAGGATCAGGCAGCTTGAGGTTCCTGACTGCTGCGAGTGGAGAGGAATATATTCTATGCAAACAACTGCAAACACACGATACGTTAAGGCATTGCACTCTGTGTAGGCTTGCACGATGAATATGCATTATAGGGATGATTTCTGCACACATATCCATGTCTGATGGCCCAATCACTCAGAGCGCCAGCTTATAAACTTCTTGCTAAGTGGAAAGAAAAGAGGAAAAATGCCTTGCTATTAATAGGAAAGGAATAATATCTCTTCATCTATGTCTGAAACCACCTTTAAAGTTGTACATATATGCGACATTTCAACTAAGGCAATATACAGCACTCAGAGAAGAATTATCCCTAAGCTCTGCTCTGGCTCTTGTGTTGATTTTGATATTTTTAATATCGCATCCAGATAACGGAGCCTGTCAACCACTATGTGAAGTGTTCATTTAACTAAGCCAATTTAAAATGTGTAACAATTATAAAGAGTTGGGCTCAGATGAGTCAATTTGTCTCGAGTGTTTTCTAGCTGAACTTAATAATATTGGAGATGTGAGAGAAATTGGAAAAAAATTCACCCTCTGCGTTCAATTCTTTTGAGAAGTCGAAATACCTAATTCACTCTGGCAAATGATAAATGTTCCTCCCCTCTTATAATTACATCTTGCCTTAGTCACAGTGGTGTCTAGTAAATCTCCTTTTGAGACTATACACATCACATACCGTCCTTGTTAAAAAAAAAAAAGGAAGAAAGGAAAAGTTCTTGATTAGATTTTTTTTTTTTTAAGAGCAATTCATTCTGCTCACAGGATTTGGAACTGGCTTTTCATGTTGCTAACCCCTTTCATTGTCGCTACTCTTTCATGTGTCACATCTTAAATAAACCCTGAAGTTTTACTGAAAAATAAGAGTGGGCTATGGAAGTAGTTGGGTGGGTGTCGCTATGGGGAGCTTTGTAAAGGATGGGAGGGAGCATGCATTGATTTTACTGTTGATGGTGATTTAATTGCTGGAAGAAACGAGGGGTTTGCTTTTCCACACCTAGAAGACGTGCTTTGCCCCCCTCAAAATCTCCAATTTGCATTTATTTAAGATTGCTGTGGGCTAAAATGCACTTTATAGATGTCATTGATCTTCCTAATCTCTTGCCTGCCTGGAGATAGCCTCCATACTATTGTGATTACCAAATTTACCTGCTAATGCAATGTTTTTAGAACATTTGGGTGGTTTCATTGCCCTGAGTGGGGTTTGCCACAAGGGCTGGCTTCCCCAGCTCCCATGGAGACAAACTGACAAGAAAGAAAAAAAAAAAGATGGATTTTATTTAATTTTCCCCAGAAAAGATAGATTTGAAGCTTGCTGATGGTTTTTGACACCAGTTGTGGGCTGAAAGCACCGGAGGAGAACCTAGGGAAGAGAGGTGGGATCCCCTCTTCAGGGCTTCCCGCCACATGCTTTTCGTCTGATTTTTTTGCTGAGCATGGCCACAAATATGAGCAACATTTCATCTTGAGGGTGTCGCCTGGAGCAGCATAAATGAGCTGGAAGCTGCGATTTATGGCTGGATTTAACAGTAGGTTATAGGGGAATGGCTCCGGCTGGTGCCCATAAAGCCCATGGGTGATGGAGGGAGAGGAGAGGGAGGGGAAAGCTGCGCTGGCCTAGCTGCAGGGGAGGTCAGCCAGGGTACCAAAGTGGGGATTTCTGGCCCAGAAACTGTCTCCAGCCCCTCACGTACACCCTGTCCTCACCACAGGCTTGGAGCTGCAGGGGAGATTTTGCTTGTAGTTGAGGGTGGCAGCTCAGACACATCAGAAGGGACACCAGCACCAAGCCAGCTTGTTTTGTTTTCTGGGTAGTTTGGCAAAATAATGGCTTTGGGGAAATAGGAACATGATGAGTCCAAAGGCTCGGCTTAGGGAGAGGCGTGAACAGCTTTAAACCTCCTAACAGGTCTGGGAAGGAGATGATGATAATCCCCTTGGGTCTGTTGGGTCAAATGCAGGTGTCAGGTCCCAGCAGCCCCATGGGGAGGGCTGTGACCCCTCTGCTGGCCATCATCCCCCTCCTCCTTTCCTCGGGGCTGACCCACACCATGCACTGTGCTGGGGTCCCCGGGCTCCCCCTACTCTGTGCACTGGGTTCACTGGTGGCCTAGTGCAGGGTGATGCTCACAATATGCTGCACTTCCTTGGCATCGCAGCCCTCCGCTGGGCATCTTCACTCCTGCCGAATACATATGACCCTGCTAAATCCATATGGCCCTGCTAAATGTATATGGCCTTATGAGTTATGTATTGAGGGGACCAGTTGCATTGCAGCTGTTTGCAGGCTGTTGTGTTTGCAGCTCCACCACTAAACCACATGCCCGTCGTCTTCCCACCCTCTTCTTCCAGACCCCGGCACTGGGAATAACTGGCATTTTTCCAGGAAGGGGGGAAAAAAAAGGGATAACAGCCCTTTTCTGCTGCAGCAGAGGCTCTGTGTGCCTGTCCCCGCGTGCTGCCATCCCAAGCCACAGCCACGTGTGAAAGGGGCCCTGCGCTGCCCTGACCTGCTCCAACGTCACAACCTCCGCACTGCAGCTGGAGACAGAAAAGAGGTTTAGAAATCTGCTTAGAAGTCTGGCTCATTAATACCCTGCCCAAAGCTTTTATCAAATAATTAGCTTTTGTACTGCACTTCCCAGTCAGCAATAAATAAATAAAGAGGCAGATAAAAAGAGCATTACACTTAAGCCGTGCTTTTGGGAATGGTTCCTCTGACCCTGCCTGAGGCCACTTCTCTGGGCCCTGGGTCTGGGACGCTGGCCCCTTGGTATGGGGCTGGCAAGAGGCACAGGGATCTGAGTGGTTCCTCCTGAATTTGGCAGGTGGGGTGAGTCCTGCCTGCCTTGATGCAATGGGAGCTTTGGTCCAGGTTTGCGTGCTGGGATGTGCTGTCCCTGCTGGACATGCAGTGGATCAGCAGGTGGGACACGATGCGTGGTGGTGGCAGCATCTTCCCCCTGTCCCCACCACTGGCTTGGCTTTGGTCCCGTGGTGGCTGGGGAAACACCAGGCTGTGAGGTAGCTCTGCTTGACGTGAGAGGTGGGAACATCCCTGCTGCCACACAATGCATCCATGCCAGGCTCAATGTGAGCTCGAATGGGTACCATGGGGTCAGTCGGTGATGCTGCATGACCCTCCTGCCCTCGGGATGTCCCTTGTCTCACTGCTCTCCACCACTGTCTGGCAGCCACGTGGTGGATTGAGCTGGGACTGTACATGTGTCAAAGCTGCAGTTGCTATTTGGGCTGTTTATCTTGTTTGGTCTAATTATGCCAAGAAAATAATTATAATTTTATGCTCTTTGGATTAACGTTCTTGCCCAGGGCATCATAATTAGAGTACGGTTTGTAATTTAATGATTCTGAGCACAGTCAATGCAAACTTTCTAACTGTAAATCAGGGGACTCAGGACATGGGGACTGACATGATAGTGGCTGTTCTGGAGAAATAAACATTTTTCTCCCTGCTCATAAGCTGGGCATTCAGTTTCACAGCGCCCTTGAACACTCACTCTGTCCTGACGCAACAAAGATGCTGCTGAGGAATTGCAATGAGCCCTCTTTTAAGTCCAGAAAGCCTCTCCTTAGGGTGTCTACTACTCCACAGGGATCACATGGTGTGTTATTCTATGGGGGTCCTCAGCCCTTCACCCCCTTGCCCCAGTGCCACTGCAGAGCCATCCTGCCCAGGGGAGCACACACCACCCCCCGCCACTGTGGGAAACGGTATCCAGCATATCCCTGGAAGTTTGCCCAGGTCTCCCTGAGGAGCAGGCTATTTGGATAATGATAATCTCTCCTTTAGCCCCAGCTATTAGTTGCTTTAAGCATTTTTTCTTTCTTGATATTATTATTATTATTGGCCAGGGATGTCTATGCTAAAGTAGCGTGGGGCTGAGTTTGGAGATGCTGCAGGCCAGGTTTTGAAGGACTGCAGCACTCCATTTTTACCATGGGGTTAATTGATATTTTAAAGATTATTGATATTGATATTCTTGATATTTTAAGGAAAACTGTTATCCAACACACTGAGATCCTGCAAACCTGCAGCTCCACCTGCCTTGAGTCTTCTCATCGAGGGGTATGGGTGGAGCCAGACACCCTCAGCTCATCCCCAGCATTCACTGCCATCCTTCCAATTTTTATTTATTGCTCGTTAGGCTGGCAATGAGCTCAGAGCCTTCGTGAGACGCCGAGCGGCCAGACTGCAGCCGGCTTGACTTGACAGATTGTTTGGGTCAGATCAGAAGCTCCCGGGAGAGTTTCACAATTCTTTTTCCACTGGAACATGTCATTAATTCATTAGCAAATTGTTAACAGAATCAGGGTCTGTGGTTTTAACTGAAGGGTATTCTCCTGATAAATGTCACGGCTTTCCTTGAGCACAAGTCCAGGGGAAGGTTAAAGACACTGGGTGTCTCACCGTGCTCATTTGGTTTCCACGGAGTTTTTCCTTGCAGCTGGTAGCAGTCTGTGCACAATCCATTGGGCCTTGCAAGGGACTCCTGCCACCACCATCCTGGGATGGTCCAGGTCCCCAGAGATGCTACATGCTCTCCCAGACCCCCACAGAACTCACAGCAATATTCCTAGAGGCATAAAAAGCTATTTGCACCTAAAGCCCCTCCATCCTGCATGGCCCTGGAGCTGCTCCGTCACCTTTTCTCTGCAGTGCCTAGGACCAGTGCTGCAGGTGGAATGGCTGGGGCGGGGGTGGGTGCTGCTTTTCCTTGGGGACAGCTGAGCTGCCCTAAGTGAGTTTGAAGCCTTTAGCAGAGTATAAATTGCATGTGAAGAGCAGACATTTGATTTTGTGCCGGGGTGATTAAATTTTCATGCCGTTTTTGCAAGGCTGTCTTAAAAACAAAACATTACCATAACCCGGGGAAGGGATGCAGGGAAGGGTGAGGTATCTCACTGCGCTGCCAAGTCTTAACCTCAGGGTTTCTTCTTTCATATGCTGGGGAAGATGGACTTCCTGATGTCGGGAGCTGGGCTGGGGTTAACTTACGCTGGTGGCACCACAACTCTGCCAGCTCCCAGCGCTGGGGCCACGGCACAGTGGTTTGGAAGTGGGATGGAGAATGAGCTCACCCCATGGAAAGGAGCCAGCCTACACAAGTGGTGGGGAAGCTTTTTACACCATTAAACAAGCCATGCCTTTCTGTATTTTTTTTTTCTTTTCCCCTGGCTCTGGTCTGCGGCCAGCAGAGCCCCAGGGAACACTGTGTCCAGCAAGCCAGGGACTCCCAACTTCTGCTGACACTCAGACACACAGTCCTGTGGCAGGGTATCTCAGTAAGGATTCATGATTTCTCCCTCCCTGTAGTTCACAGTGGCTGGATCAATTTTTCTTCTCCACACTTCGCTGAGGGTTAGGGCTGTGCTGAGCTCTGCAGTCACTTCTGTCTTTCTTTCCAGTGGTGGCTGCATTTCAGGAAAGTAATGAAGTGCTGATTTTCCTTAATTGGCCTCTCAAATTTGCTGATTCACTCTTAAGGATCTCAGGTTAAAAAGAAAGCCATTGCCCATTATTACTGGTGCTACGCTTCATGGCCAGTGCAGGCATAGGAGAAGGTTTCAGGGCATGAGCTGGATTTTTTGAACTTGCTTGTGATTTACTGTCCCTGGGTGCTCATCTAATCCAGTTGAAGATGTCCCTGCTCATTGCAGGGGGCTTGGACTAGATGACCTTTAAAGGTTCCTTCCAACCCAAACCATTCTATGGCATCTTTCAACTGGCAAGACAGACATACAGGGGTCAGACTGATTTTTGGAAGTGCCTCAGTTGTTAAGTGCCTCCATTAGGCTGGCATGGAGCTGGATGCCATTGCAGTCCCAGCCCTGGTAAACCCATGGGAGCAGCTGGGAGCTGGAAACCCGACCCTGAGACATGGGGCTGGTGCGGGGGTACTGGAACCAGAAGCTGTGGCTGCAGTCATCCACACGTGAGCCAGAGCAGAGATGTCAGGGCACCCATGCACTGGGAAGCTTGAAAACACACCAGATAAAAACACTTCCCATCACTTCACAGTGAGGAGCTGCTTCCGTTTGCACTCCCCTTCCCAATGCATCCGGAGAGATGTCCTGATGTGGAGCCCCAGGGAAGAACAGCATTTGCATTTTAAGGATGACATTGGGTGTATGGACCCGGTGAGCTCCTGAGGGGCCGACCCAGCTGTATGAACAGTTGTTTCAAGTTAATGAGAGGTGACGGGGAAAGGACGCTGTGGCACGCTCTTTGCCACGGTCTGGCTGCCTGGCAGCTCAACACAGGACGTGCCCCACTGCGGCTGGGGGACGAGTGATGCCACCAGCCTGCCTGGGAGCCTGGCAGCAGGAGAAAAGACATTAATAACCTTCCCCAAGTTGAAGAGCTGGCGGGTGCACATCGCTCTGGGAGGCTGCAGCAGGGCAGCAGCCCTTCACCACCGAGCCGAGTAATTTGATGGGATGGGTAGTTAGCGTTTCAGGGACAGCAGCAACGGCACCACAGAGCTCCCGGCTGCATCGTCCCTGCAGCGTTCAATAGAGGAGAGAGTGCCTTGTCTCAGGGAGGGTGACCCTGCCATGCACCCCTGGAGCTCTGGCCCTCATCTGTCACCCTGCCTCAGGCTTTGGGACACGTGCAGCCTTGTAATGGGGGCGGAGGGCTGACTTTGAGCAGGACGCCCACATGTTATTGCACTAGGAATCGTGATTTCACAGGAGGGGTGAGGTTGAATCCGTAGCCAAAGTCTTGGCAGAGGCTTTGCAAGGCATCCCTCTGCCTAGCAGTGCAGGGCCAGGTGGGGAAAAACATGCTCAGCCAGTGCAGAGAGCGAACGGGTTCCTCTCCAGAGTTTGCATCTTATTTGGCTTGTTTGGGAAACAGCATCTGCAGGGAAGGGCAGCGGCCGGGAGTGCTGCCTTACAGTTGTATTCGTGCCACCACCGCAGGGCGGCCCAACTGGCCGAGGAAAGAAATCCATAGTCCCAGATTTCACTCACAGTAAGTGCCCATCCTGGGAAGCGAGTTTTGGGAGGAATCCGGCGGGTGAGCACTCGTGTGAGTGCGGAGGAGCCCAGCCGGCGGCCGAGCAGCTGGAGCCCAGCCCTAGGCACAGCTGCGGGGAGTTAAGTTACCCGGCTTCCAAAATTACATTTTTCTGTGGTTCCCTCATTTGAATGTGGAATAATGTAGATATTGTGAGCAGAGCCTGCCTGGGAGGCACTTGTAAAACC
>VXBJ01000610.1:0-56897 GCA_013400055.1 Nycticryphes semicollaris
CCCCACAGTGTTCTGGGATTCTGCCCAACTTCCCTTATTAGCTCACTGCCTTAGTGTACTGTTACCACAGTTTTTTCTACCTATTTGTAGGTAACCAATTGATTATAGATCGATTTCTTTAGGGCTGTGTCTTTAGAAGGAATTTTTGCAGATTGAGTTTCTAAGTTTCTTAAAGTCTAGATTTTGCCATGCAGGAAAGGACTCTAGGAGTCACTATGGTGAGTCTGGAAATGCTGGCTCAAGGCTCAGAAATAGTCAGAAAGGCAAATAGAGAATTAAAAATTAATTGAAGAGAACACAAATAAAGCAAGAGTACTGTATTGCCACTGTGTGAGTCTGTGACAAGCCATGTTTTACATCTTGTATATTGATTCCAGTGACCTTATTTCAGAAAAGATACTGTAGAACTGCCACACAGTACAGATAACCAAAAAGTTAAAATCATCTGATTTCTTGGCTCTGCAGACTCCTTTCTGATATTTAGAAGTTCTGGTTTTCCCTGTCTTGGAGAGGACTTGAGTTTATTTTCCATGGGGTCAGTTAGACAGATGAACTCTGGATTTCTTATTTCTTGGCCTTTTCATTGCACCTCGTGAGGCCACTGAATTACTGCCTTATATCAGTTCTGTGGTCACTATTTAATTGCTTAAATGTAAGTAGGAGCTATGGAACTGATTATTTTTTTTTAAGCTCTGCCCCTCCAAATCCATATCTTCTTTCCCCAGTCCTAACTGGGTGTTTCTCTGGCATGTCCTATATTGTTTTGACTTGCTTTAAATATACAACATCCACTTGGTTTGTGGCCATTTTTTTAGTGTGTTACTATTTAGCTTTGCTGCTTCCTTTAAATAAATTAAATGTATTCTTGTGGTGCAAACCAAGAAACAGGATTCCTGATAAATTAAATAAAAGAAGAAGAAGTCACGAGGTAGATGCTTCATCTACTTTTTCTCAGCAAGTGTCAGACCCAGGGCTGCACTAGCGGCGTTTGTAGAGGTCACTTGACTCTTGCTGGTTGATGTAAAGGCAGAAGGAAAAAAGAAAAAAAGAAAAATCAAATGCATGGAGAGCTCCATGGGTTTTTTGGAGTGTCTGACTTGATCTTCAGTCAGGGTCCTGCTGAGGTTGGTTTTTTTCTGTGTCACTGTCCGTAACCACTGAATCCTGTAGAAGTCTGTGGTGGCTGAGTGAGGAGCACAACCTCTCCTGGATCCCCCACTGATTCCTGTGAACCTGACCAGGTGACGTGGATCCAGAAAAATTCTGTGGCTGCAGATGTTTGATTAGACCATAACCAGTATAAGCCTCCCCACTGGCTTTTTTTTTTTTTCCCCATGGGTACTATTAGATTTTGGTTTCTTTGAACTGGAACAGTCCATTTACTTCTTTTGGGGTTTGATTGAACAGCGAGGCTGTTGTTGTATAACCTGTCTTAATCTGCTCTCCAGACAGCCTTATTCCTGAGCCAACTGTCTTCTGGGCAAATTTGAATTTCTTTACTAAGAATGAGATTCCTCTGGTGTACATCAGGGATGCTGTTGTCACCTTGTCGAGGCACTCTGAACTGAAAGCTGTATATTTGAGTTTCAACACTTGCCAGGAGCCTTTCTGGATGCTGGCCCTAAAATATTTTATTTCTGACCTTTTCTTAAAATTGTATAGCTGTCTTGGATTGCTGTAATAGTTTTGTGTGTCCTGGCTTCTCAGTTTGACTGGAACAGCAGTTGAGCACTTAAACTCTTTTACTCATCTTACTTTGGAGAGTTAACTGGTGCTGGAGAGCTGCTGGTGATTGGGTTTTCTCTCCTGAGTTCAGGGGGACAAGGTCTTCTGTAAATAGATTCATGGAATCATAGAATTGTCTGGGCTCCACAGAGCTGCACTTAAAATGTTAGAGTTGTCTGGGTTGGAAGGGACCTTCCAGATCATCGAGTCCCACCACCAACCCAACTCTGATAAAACCCATCACTAACCCATGTCTCTAAGCAGTAGGTCAACCCAGCTCCCTCAGCCTCTCCTCAAAGGACTTCTTCTCCAGACCCCTCACCAGCTCCCTTGCCCTTCTCTGGACCCACTCCAGCCCCTCAAGGTCTTTTTTGTGGCGAGGGCCCCCAAACCGGACCCAGCCCTCGAGGTGGGGCCTCACCAGTGCCCAGTCCAGGGGGACAATCACCTCCTGAGTCCTACTCCCCACGCTGTTCCTGACCCAGGCCAGGATGCTGGTGGCCTTCTTGCCCACCTGGGCACACTGCTGGCTCATGTTCAGCCCACAGCCCACCAACCCCCCCAGGTCCTTTTCTGCCAGGCAGCTCCAGCCACTCTGTCCCCAGCCTGTAGCGCTGCAGGGGTTGGTGTGACCCAAGGGCAGGACCTGGCACTTGCCTTTGTTAAACCTCAACCTGAACCTTTTACTGAGAAGAAATTTTGAGAAGTGATGTCTACACACTCAACAACTTCCATACGCATTAGAAGTACTTCACTCAAGCCATTTGGGCTTGGAGGATGAGGAGGAAACATGCTCTTGGCCTCCCACTGCTTTTTCTCAAGACCAATACGTTTTTCCCAGTGGCATGGATGGTCAGGGGGTTTATACTAATACCCATATCCCACTTGGCACAGAGGATCTGGCTCTCCCAGTGGGATTCTGAGCTCTCATTCCCACTCCGCAGGGACAGGCTCTCCAGAGGAAAGACAGGAGGCAATTCTGTGTCCTTTGAGGGAGGAAAATGGATTCTGTGGGTGTCTGTCAAGGGAATGAACAGCCATGTACTGCACAATGCTGGCACTTCCAAAGCCCAGGCAGGGAAAAAGAAGTCAAAGATCCTGAAAAAAAGTTACCTTAAAAATTTTCAATTAATAAAAGAAGTCTCCAGGGCAGACCTTTAGATTTGGATGGAGACATCTGCCAGAAACCGAATGAGGTCCACGAAACTCGCCTGTTGTTAGAGATTTTGTGAGGAAGGCAAGCGGCAGCCAGGAGGACGGCAGGAACATAAAACCCTGAGATGGATAGATTTGCTATTTTGGAGTTACAGCCCATTTTGGAGTTGTGAACCCTTATCTCCAGCTGGTGGCATTTATGAAAACATTTCTCACTGCTTGGTACGTAAGAGCACTTGTGATTCTGCCAAGGCTTGAAATGCTCTGCAGATAGCTACGGACCGGACCGTTAATTTTTTTATTTCCCCATTGTGCTTACAATTAACTTAAGTGCTGAAATGTGATGGGCTGTTCCAGGAGAAGCTTTTTATCTACCAGCTGCATTCTAGCACAGCAGTAAATCAACTGCTGTCACCAAAACACAGACAAGAGAGCATCCGTGTGCACCCTGCGCACATTTCCCATTCGGCCTCAGTGGGAAACCCGCAGCCAGGAAGTGAGCGCTGTGATTCAGGTACAATCCCCAGTCTATTTTCCTCCTGGACTGGGCACTGGTGAGGCCCCACCTCGAGGGCTGGGTCCAGTTTGGGCGCCCTCGCCACAAAAAAAGACCTTGAGGGGCTGGAGTGGGTCCAGAGAAGGGCAATGGAGCTGGTGAGGGGTCTGGAGAAGAAGTCCTTTGAGGAGAGGCTGAGGGAGCTGGGGGGGGTTCAACCTGGAGAAAAGGAGGCTGAGGGGAGACCTTCTCGCTCTCTCCAACTCCCTGAAAGCAGGGGGTAGCCAGGGGGGGTCAGTCTCTTCTCCCAAGTCACAGCCCATGGGACAAGAGGAAATGGCCTCCAGTTGCACCAGGGGAGGTTCAGGTTGGAGATGAGGGACGATTTTGACAGGGAAAGGGTTGTGAAGGCTTGGACTGGGCTGCCCAGGGCAGGGGTTGAGGCCCCATCCCTGGAGGGACTGAAAAGCCGGGTTGACCTAGTGCTGAGAGACATGGGTTAGTGATGGGTTTTATCAGAGTGAGGTTGGTGGTGGGACTCGATGGTCTGGAAGGTCCCTTCCCACCCAGACAATTCTAGGATTCTAAAAGTATTCCAGGCACAGACATTCCAGTGAGGTGAGCAGGCTTTCAGCTGCCTGACTCCTGGAGCTCAGTGTGTGTCGTACTCCTGGCACAGGACTCCCCAGCCCTAGTGATAGCTACACCGGGAAGTCAAGGGTTGTCAACCATGTTAATATCTCCTACTTGTCTATACAAATGAAGTCCCCTGCAAGCTGTGCACGTAGCTGGTCTCAGTGACCCTGTGTCTCTCTTATTGTTACGTCTGCCTCTGTTCTACTTTGCAGCCTTTCTTCTCCTTAAAGTAACTGTGGAATCTTGTGAAGGCCTGTCCCACAAGAACCTTGGAATGGGGATTGCATTGAGCATTTACAACTGCTTCTGGATGGAGCTGGATAGCAGTTTTGGCTTTGGGATGTTTCTGAAAGCTGTGTGATTTCCAGGCTGGTTGGGTCAGGGAGTCTTTTTCCCATCATTAGAGTTGAACACCTTGGGCTTCTAATGGATTGTGGTTTTTAAAGCTTTTCTGGAGCAGATAACTCTTGTCCAAAAGGGGATGCCGTTTCTGCTAGCAGAGTTCAGAGAGCGACAGTCATTTTCTGGGTGAGCTTATGAATTATTTGATCTGTAGAAGAGGGACCTGTGGGCAGAGGAGAAAGACAGTAGCTGAACCCTCCCACTCCATGGATAGAAACTGTCAACTTTGTAGGCTCGTTCCTTTAAAGATCACAGGTCTCTATGAGATCACTGCACAAACATCTGAGCGCTGTATATCATCTGAGCCCGGCAGAACGGCTCTGTGCTGAGGAAAAGAGGGTGTGAAACGTCTGTCCTTGCTGTTGCTAAGTAAAAGAATAATGATGATGATGATAATAATAATAATATCTTTTATGTAGTATCAAAACCTTTTCTCTTATGTAGAGAAGTGGCAAGGCCTGGATTTCAATAGCGCTCACGTGCAAATGTATAAAAGCAGTCCTGAGGAAGGGCATAGGATGTGGAGAGTTTGTTGTCCCTCGTGTTTGGCTGGGCACAGGGCGGTTCAGGGGACACAGCCAGGAGTGACTGGCTGGGACAAACTGGTGGGCAGAGACTGTTCACTCCCAGGCTCCTAGATCTAGTGTGTCCTGGGCAATGCTTCGTGTGCTGAGCAGAGGAAGATTGGCAAACACAAGGGGTCCTTGTGTACACCCACCTTAGCAGCATGAGGCACCCTCTCGCCCTGTCTCTTGGCTCACTCATCTTTGCTGTGTGCTGCTCAGCCTTCTCCGTTTCTCCATCTCCAGGCACCGAACAAGAGACTCCCAGGAGTCCCATCAGCTTTTGTTTCTCCACAGTCAGGGCTGGAGTACATACTGGTGGCCCAGTGCCATCCTGGGGCTCATGGGCAGCTGTGCCCACCTCTGCAGAGCTTTCTCCTTCCTGTGACCCCAGACAGACCTCTCATGTCTTACTGTGCACGTGAATTCACTTGCTGGTGAATCCTGTGTTGGTGCCCTCTGTTTCATACCTCAGAGGAAGGGTTTACCCTTAACTGCTGTCACGTTCATCTTTTGGGCTGGCTCAGCTTTTTTACTATTGGAAAAACCCTTATTCCAGGATTTTTTCCTGCCCTCGGGATGGTTCCTCCTACTCCTACAGCTACAGTTGTGTGAGTTGGTGAAGGCTGTCTCACAGTCTTAGTCTGAGCAGCCTCATGCTCTCAGCCCACAGCAGGGGAGGGCCATAGGTCCTTGGCTTGTGTGTGGTACAAAGAGAAGCTGCTTAATGCTGGAGATGTGGGGTGCTGGAGCAGGAATGACCACGCACTGTGGCCTGGCTACACTTGGGTCTCAAGCCCAGATCTTTGTCTTTCCCACAGCACGGATCCATGGATGTGTGCTGTACACACAGCATGTCTGGGGAATCTGAGTTCCTAGACTGCCATAGCAACATCCTCCTCCTCTTCCTCTAAGCATTTGTGAACATGAAATTAATACTTATGGCTTGATCAGCTCAGGGTTGAGGGATGGTCTTGAAGCAGCAGCACTGCATTTAGAATCACAGAGCTGTCTAGGCTGGAAGGGACCTTTAAGGTCATCGTGTCCAACCGTTTAGCTCCAGGACATTTAAGATAAGGTTAGAGTGGGGTCAGTCAGAATCTCTGTGCTGCTGCTTGTCCTGGAGTCGGTGGTTCTTTTGAAGCTGCTGTAAATGGGAGCTGCTTCCAGGACATGTCGGGAGTGTTCAAGGCCAGGCTGGATGGGGCTTGGAGCAACCTGGTCTGGAGGGAGGTGTCCCTGCCCAGAGCAAGAGGTTGGAACTCCATGATCTTGAAGGTCCCTTCCAACTCTAACCATTCAGTGATTCTATGACCTGTGTGCAGGGCTGGCAGTCTTGGTGGCTCCTCATTCTGAACTTGGCTCCTGCGAACAGTGCAAGAGGAAAGGGAGAAGGAGATGAGTGCAGCTGGGGTCTGGGCAGAGCCTGTTGGGAAACGTGGCAGCTGTGTGTGTGTTTTCATTTAACTTGTAATTATTTAGTTATGTGCTTTGTCTTTGGCACTTCTGGGGATTAATTCTAGCAAAGACGCCGACCTGCATCAGCAACTTTTAAGTTGCTCTGTAAGAAGTGTGATGCCATTTGGAAAAAAAAAATAATAATCCTATTCCATATTAATTAGGAGATACTGCTGTAAAATGTGTGTCAATTATCTGGCACTCCCTTATGGAGAGGCAATAGGCTCTTTGTAGTCCAGGTGGCAGCAGCCTTTTCATTACAAAGAGAAATGTTCCTATTCAGTTGAATTCGGTAGGAAAAGTGCTCGGGGACTGTGAGTTGCTTGTGGAGATTAGTGGTGGGAGAAAAAGGGGAAGATTGGTACTAAACCTGGAGTAAACAAGTCAGTTTGCAGACTCCAGTGTAAAATCCACATCAGTCTTCTACAAGAATAGGCAAACCCTCGTGTCTCTTCCATCCCCTGAGCAGAGGGGACAGACTGCTGGGTTTGCTTGTGGGATCTTGGGCTTTGCTGAGGTTTCTCGAGTGGGACTGCTGTAATTCCCTCGGTGCTACAGAGGCGGTGACAGGCACTCCACCAGCTCTGTCGAGAGGACAGGAGGCAGGTTTGTCTGTCCCCAGCTGCCCCTGGCTCCTATACTGGGTCCGTGCAGTTGTGTGTGTGTGTCTGCACTGGTGAGGGATTGGCATTACATGCCCTATGGACTGGCTGCTCCATAGAATCATAGAATGATTCAGGTTGGAAGAGACCTTCAAGATAATCGAGTTCCAACCCCCTGCCCTGGGCAGAGACACCTCCCACCAGACCAGGTTGCTCCAAGCCCCATCCAGCCTGGCCTTGAACCCCTCCAGGGATGGGGCAGCCACAGCTTCTCTGGGCAACCTCTTCCAGGCTCTCACCACCCTCACACCAAACAAGTTCTTTCTGGTATCTCATCTAAATCTCCCCTCTTTCAATTTAAAACCATTACCCCTCGTCCTGTGGCTCCACTCCCTGATCAAGAGTCCCTCCCCATCTCTCCTGTAGCCCCTTCAGGTACTGGAAGGCCGTTAGAAGGTCTCCCTGGAGCCTTCTCTTCTCCAGGCTGAACACCCCCAGCTCTCTCAGCCTGTCCTCACAGCAGAGCTGCTCCAGCCCTCGGAGCAGCTTCATGGCCCTCTTCTGGACCCGTTCCAATGGAGTTGGACACAGTGCTCCAGGTGGGGTCTCACCAGAGCAGAGGGGTAGGTTGTCAGCATTACTGGGGAAGGAGAGCAATGGGGCACGGACAGCTGTAGCTGCAGGAGGCAGCTGAAATCTGAGTGCCACAGAAAGCACTGGCTGTTCAGAGCAGCTCCTGACAGGTTGGTCTGAGGACACGTACACAGACATTTCTCTGGAACTTCTGGAAAGCAGTCAGTGAGGGAGTGGTGGGGCAGGTTAATTTGATGGCAGATTGTCTTTAAATTATGGTGGTGCAGCTCCACTGACTCCTGGGTTGTTGCAGAGGAGTAACTGGTGCAGGACAGGGATTCAGCAGCCTTTGCTTTTCTTGTATTGACCATGTCTGAGTGGCTTACTTCTGTCCTATTGGTTTTTTAAGACTGTGATCCCCCTAAAGTAACCTACAAAAAGAGATTTAGGTTGTGACGTCTCATTTCTTTTATTTATTTATTTATTTTTGGCTGTAAAGATCCAGTAAAGCTTTTCTTTTAAAAAAAAACCAAACCCCAAACCAACAACAATAGTTTTCCCTGGATGTTTTTCCTTGCAGACTGAGGAGTGTCACATCAAGGTTCTTGGAAATCATCTATGGTCCATTTTCCTCCCTCCTTGCCTGACCATAGAGGTGGTGTTCTTCCACCTGCTTGTGAGACTTTAAAAAACAGAATGGCTATTTAAAATCTGTGGGAGAGTATAGCTAAAAGTCCCTTCCTTTAAGTTATTTGTACTTCACGATCTTCAAATTCGGGGAAGAACAGGTTGGACAAGACCTGACGTGAAGGAGAAATGCTTTATTCTCAAAACTAAATGCCTCTAGTTCTTTTGTGTCTGACAGAAAGGTAAAGATCTCATGTGTTTCACGCAAAAGGGCGTTCTTCCTGCAGTGGAATTCCTGAGCAAAAGTCAAAGCAGTGTGTGAGGAGGGCGAAGGATGGTAACACAGAGCCTTCTGTTACACAGAGGATGTGAGTTTTGGCATCTCTGTAGAAAGCTGATGCCTTTCAGACCTTCACATTGGATGCTCTTAGTACCTTCTGCTGCTCTTTAACCTCTCCTCTGTCGAGCAGCTGCATCTTAAAGAGCAGATGAAGTCGTCTCAAGGATGGCAGGTCCTAATCTTAGTAACAGTTCCTATCCATTATAAGATATGAAGTGAAATGATCTGTGAGTGGGTTTATCTCAGATCCCACGTAGCATTTTTTCTCAGCAGCAGCAAGAAAGGGAAATTATCAGGCAGTGAGAAGCTGCTGTTTATTTTTAACTTACCCTTTCTTTTTAAGTTCTATTTCGTAATTAAAGGAGATAAGGAGTGGAAGCCAATGGAAATACACAGCTAAAGGGATAAGCTGATCTCAAGTTCACCACAAAGATGACAGTAAGTCCTGGGTAACACAGCAGAGACTTTGGGGCCTCTTATTCCTTCCCTGTCCTCCTCCTAGAGTATCCAGCCCAGTTCCTAGCTGCCTTCCAAAGGTGACACAGGGGGGCTGATTTAAAGGCTGGTGCTCACAGGGCTCGCTGCTGCGCTCTGGGCCATGGCTTTAGGATGCCTCTGCTGAGTGTCTGAAGAGGTCTCTGCTTGGAGGGACCCTGATTCTTCATGGAGAAGGGTGCACATCCATTGTCTGGGCACACCTGTGTGACACTAGACATGGCTGTGTGTATGGGGGCACGGGGGAGTGAGGGAGATCCCGAGGGAAGGTTCCTGGGGTGTGGGGTAGCTCTGGGTAAAATGCTTCCACCGTGAGTTACTGCTGGAGCAGCTTGTTCTTCTCCTCACCTTTCAAACAAGGTTTCTCCTCTGCATCTAATTAGTCTTGGTCAAATTGGCTTCTTCAGACTGACAGGAGGATAGCCTTCTGATTCATGCAAGCTGCTGGATTCTTTATTGCTCAGAAGAAGGTCCATTATCCTGTTAGTCTCCATCCCCAGTGGATAGTTGCATCCCCAAGGAAATCATTCCTGTACCCAGGCAGCTTTCTTTTGTTGTTGCTCTTGGCCCCGTGATACTCCTCACAGCATCTGCACACAGAAACAAGAAGGGCAAGTGGAATTTGGAGGTGGCTGTCATTGCAGGGGGTTCTTCCTCCCTGCCAGTGGAGCTGACAAACAGCATTAGGGAATGAGTCCTGGAGAGGAGACTGTGTGCTCTCGCAGCAGCAGGATGCTGACAGGCTGTTCTTAAATAACAGTGGAAAATGCTGATTCCTACCCTTAGCTTGCCTCTGCAACGCTGGAGTACAGCAGGGCTGCAAAGAGGCTCTGCTGTGTGACCCTCTCACTCGGGAACCACTTCTGTGGGACCCTTTTTAACCCCCAGTCCTCATTTGGATGATGCCCTGGGGCTTCTCCCACTTCAGGCTCTAGCCCGCTTCTAAGCATTTGCATGGTTGTGGCTGTGTATCACTGCCACGGGCAAAGTCGAGGGGGAAACAGCTTTGGAAGGAACCCTAAGCAGGTCCAGGTTTCCTAGAGTAAAGAGAAAGAACATGATTCAGCCCTGTGAAGGGCAGGAGCTGCCTAAAAGGGCAATTGAGGGAGTGTTTACATTGTTGGGAGGACAAGAGAAGTAGAAGGGTTCCTTATTGTTCTGGTCACTGCTGTCTCAATTCCTCTGCACCACTTTTCTTAGGATCTTTTCTGAGTTGTGATGCTTTGGGGCAGAGTCCTCTCCCTTTGCACCTTATCCCTATGTAGTCCTCCTGGCTGAGGCTTTTCCTGAGCAGAGGCTACTGTAGTGCAAACCTCAGATGCTGATGTTCTGTTTAGCTCTGAGATCAAACGGTACCAGCCTAAGAAGTTCATGTGTTTGAGAGAATTGTTTCAAGCATATGTTTTGCCCAGGAGTGCTGAGCTATACGGCTCCTGGTAGGAAGATTATCATTACTTGCCATCTCACAAATGCTTTGAGGAATGCATTTGTCCGTGCAGTGCTTTGAAGCTAAACAGCATTGTGGGAGTCCCGCTTGGTGTTCCCCAGTCAGGAAAATGAATAGTTCAATAGGACAGAGATGTGTGACTATGGATTTGCAAGTGAGTGTAGCCCAGTGCTGGGAGCCAGAGTAAGGCAGTAATATAAGCCAGAGTGCTTTGGTTGCAGTGAAGGCAGGTAATAAAATATCTCCTGGGCAGGAAGACCTGGATTCATGTCTCTGTTTCTAAAACCAGAGTCTGTACCAGGGTTGGTCTTCTCTTAGTGCCTGTCAGAAGCTTGTTCCCATCAGGAGAGCAGGGCTGTGTGTGGAAGCTGAGCTGGGTGGCTGCAGAGGTTCAGCTGGGTGGCTGGGGGTTCGGCAGATTGTGGGTGGTGGTCAGTGAGCCAGGAGGGAGGTTGTGCTGGCAAAGAAGGACCACAGGATCAGGCAAACCCACGGTGTTACTTTTGAGCGCACACGTGGTAACGAGCTGTTTAATCTAACGAGATGTCTGCTTCTCCTGGTGACATAGTAGTGTTGGAAAACTGCTGCTGTCGTAGATGTAGGCTCATCCACTGTTCTCATGCATGGGAAATTCTGTAAATTTGAGGGCTGTTCCTTGCTGGCATTAGGAAGACTTTACTGCTTACCTCCGTGTCGCTACTCATGAGCCAAATATTGGCTGCTGAAAGTCATGTACGTTGTGAAAACAGGTGCCAGAGCTGTGGTCTCTCTCAGCCTTGCCCCTAATGTGCTGAGGCATCTGTGGATGCTGACTCCTCTGCTGTTTTTGGCTGTCTCTGGCAGGTTTTGGAAGTGGTACGGTCCAACTACGACACGCTGACCCTGAAGCTGCAGGACGGGCTGGACCAGTACGAACGCTACTCAGAGCAGCACAAAGAAGCTGCCTTCTTCAAAGAGCTGGTAAGCTGCCTCGACTCTGCAGAACCAACAACCCTTTTCCAATGCCTTTGCTGATGGCCTGGGCAGCCGGATTTGGGGCATTGCTCTTGGCAGCAGCTCTGTTGCTCCGTTGGGCTGCCTCCAAAGATGGGGCAGGAATAGGATCTGAACAGACACCCCACATCTCAAGACACCTGAAAGCTGCCTGCCCTGCAGTACGTGGATATGTGGCTGGGGAGGAAACACCAGACTGGTCAGGCCAGCAACTGGGCCATCAGTCTCTGTCCCTTCTGCCACAGGGATCCACCGTGCTTTGTGGTGGTCAATTTACGTGGTGGAGAAACCAACTGCTCTCACCTGGGGTTTATCAGGCAGAGCAACTTAGCCTTTTTACTGGACTGAGCAGAGTGTGTGATGCTGGTGAAACACGTGTCTGCACTTTGTTTTCCTCCATTGCTCACAAAATAGGGTTCCCAAGCAAAGAAAGCAAAGGCATTCCCTAGAAGTGTCTCCCTCTGCCAGAGGAGAAGACTAATGGTAGGAAACCCCACAAAAATGATGTAGTGAAGACAAAACGTGAGGCCAAATAATTTGGGTTGACAGTTACATCCTTCAGCAAGGCAATTTGCTCACCCTGCTCCAGAGAGACAACATTTCCTTGTTGGATGGCTGCATCACAGGAGAGGCGATGTTTTCGTAGTGCCTGGTGTCTGAGGGGAGCCTGTTTTTCCTCGCTTTTGAATCAGTTTCAGCGAAGGGAGAGATCTCTAACTCTGGCAGCCTGCTTTCTCCACCAGTCTGAGAGCTGATTCTCCCTCCCAGCTCTGTCCTTGCTGATTGATGAGTAAATTGATGCCTGCCCACTCCGTCACGAGTCTGCATGAGTTTGGGAATGTTATGCCTCCCTCTGTCTACTACTGCAACCACGCCTGAATCGGTTCTGCTTCCTTGTGCCAGAATGCTTTTTAATGGTTTTTTTGGGTCATTCCAGCACTGCCATTGTGTAGGGGGTGGGCAAAACAGTTTGCAATTGCTTTCATGCCATTTTTCTGTGCTCTTTTGTGCCTGTTTTTGTCTCTGGCCTGCTGTTTGATACCGTGTCTGGAGTACAAGCTAAGAAATTGGACCATAGCCTTCCTGTGACATGGGCTTCTTCTATTACCTGGGAAGAAGACACGTTCATGTTTGTGTTGTCACCTGCTCTGACCCAAGGGCTCCTGCCCTCCACACCCAGCGTCTCCTTCCCCAGCCCCCTGGCCCCGTGGCTGCTCTGCTTTCCCGCCTGCCCCACTTTCCACATGGCTCAGGATGCTCATGTCAATTGATTAAAATGACGTTCTCAGTCCTAAGATCATTACAGCTACAAAATGCTTCAGCTAAAATTATGTTCTTCCTAGCCCATTTGTTTTGTTGGTTTTTCTTTTCTTTTTTTTTCCAAAATCCCAATTTTGTATCATTTAAGAATCTCTTTAGCATAGCCAGTCCCTTCTTGATTCCCTTCTGAAAATTGCCCATCCAGGTACCCCTGGGACCCTCTCCTCAAGAGCATACAAAAGCCTGAATAATTACTGTCTAAATGTGCTGATTTGACCCAGTTGTGAATCTGTTTAATCCACATTTCTCTAGATGCCCTGAGAATTGGGGGCCTATTAAATGTTCTTTACTCACAGCTACAGAAAATCCCCTGCATTCCATTAAGCTGCTCCCTCAGCACAGCGGGAAATCAACCCGATACGTTATGATTTGTCTTCAGCAAACCCAGCTGCCCTCCCGTCCTCCACACGGATTTTTCCCCTAGGTGCACAGGAACTGATGGCTTTATTAACCATTCAAACAACTCGTCATAACAGCCCTTGGTCTGCCCTGTCCTCCTCGTATCCTCTGCAAACCAGGTACTCGGCTTCGTTTTTCTGAGGCTTCTGAGTCTTTCCTTCAGCTTCCATCGCTGGTCTGGTGTTGGACAATATCCCCCTACCCAGCCCCTTGTGTTTTCCTGATGAGGGATGATGGATTTCGTGGAGGGGGCAGAGTGAAGTTGCTGCAATTTCCTCCGTGGGCTCTGCCAAAGGAGCAGGGCTGGTGGTGAACTACAGGTTTCCAGTATGGTTTCCAAGCTCACGCTGGTCCCATCAGGTCTTCCTGAACAGGATCTGTTCCCAAATAATTCTGTCCAGATTCTGCCTGGTTTTCTTCTCTCTTTCTGTGTGACTGCATTAAAGCAAATCCTTCTTGGTGGGGAATGACACGTGGGAGCCATTTTTTTTTCTCTTTGGCTGCCTTTTCATCTCTCTGTGCTTCCATTAAGTGGGAGAGCAGAAACTTCCCCAAGCCATTCTCTTGGCTCCTTTATGCTTAGAAATCTTGTTCTCACTCCTTTGACGTGCTTTGCTAATGCACTGCTTCACTCCTCTGGCTTTGCCTCACTGCTGCTCTTTCTTGCTAATCCCAAAAAGAAAAAAAAATAAAATCTGCTTTCTTCTCCCATTCCCTTTTCAAAGAAGCTTTCAGAGGCCTTCGATGCTGCAGCCACATCGTGGTTGGAAGGTGATGGGGCAGAGTGTTTTATCAACTGGGTTTTCTGGCCTGTTGTGCTGCCTTTGAGGGGCTAAAGGGAGGAAGTTAGGAAGTTTTATAACACTTATTTTTTTTTTCTTTCCCTTTGAATCCTCAGGGATGTCATTTGAGGTCTGGGCTGCTTTGATAGAATGAATGGTTTGGATGTGAGCTTTTGAACCCTCCCGTTGCAGCTGGAGGAAAGAGATTCAGCATCTTTCCAAAGCATTCCCTGTCTTTGCAGTTGGATATGTTTCAGCAGAGTCTCAAAATAGTCTGATTAGGGATTGATTTCTGCAGGGGAAATTACACTAATTTGACTTTTAATTAGATGTAGTAGTCGGGGTAAACCTTCCTCCCATTGTACAAATTTCTTAAGAGCCGCTTGTTGATTGGAAACAGGTTTAATTGGTGGGGCTTCCTGCAGAAGAGGAGTGTCTGTGCAGCGCTGCGCACGGCCAGCTGTAATGAGGCAAACATTATTCAGTTGGAGGGCTGTGCCGTGTGGTTAATGCCACTGCTTCATCCATTCTTCCATTTGCTCGTTGTTCTCCAGGTGATGTCAGCATTACATGCATTTTCTGTTTCTTTAAAAGCCGTGGCTTAAATGTCATCCAAGCTGCTAACAGGGAGGAAACTATTTTAAAAGCTCTTCTGGCCCCAAGTGTGCTCCAGCGTGCTCTGTACAGAGGTAAGAGAGGACAAGGGCTCTGCTTTGGCTTCCTTGCAGGATGAATGTTAGGGCTCTGAGCTTACTTTCTGAGGCTGGTTTTGGCCCCTTGTGCGAGCTGCGGTAGCTTCCAGGCTGGCAGCCAGGCCTGGGCTGCCCTGGGGGCTTGGAGGAGTCCTGGGCTGTAGCCTTGTGGATGGAGCAGCTCAGCCAGGCTGCAGGGAGCTTCTGAAGTTTATCCTTGTTACAGGCTGACACCTCCCTATGTCATTGTCTGGTCTTCCAGCCCCAAAAGGGAACTGAGCTCTGGCTCCCTGTGCTGAGCCCTGGTGCTGGAGATAACTTGATTTAACTCTAATTTGAGCTATTCTTACTTTTTAAGCTGGTTGGCTGGGAGCTGCCTGCTTTCTCACAGCAGAAGAAATGCTGGGCAGAGATTTGGAGAAACATTGGTGTCACCTTGTGTGCTGCCCTCTCCTTTTCCCAACTTGTGGTAAAGCAGATCTAAGTCCATTTAAACCACTCTTGACCAAAGTTTGTGTCTAAGTTGCTCTTGAAACCTGAAGTGGTCTTTAAGTGAAAACAGCTCCACGCTAGCCCCAGGTGATCTACTCCACTGCTCCATGGGTTTGAAAGGATTTCCTCTTTTCCAATGTAAATCTTCTTTGTCTTAAATTAAGCTGAGTATTTCTTGCCCCATCCCTGGGGAGCCAGAAAAATATTACTCACTGTTCTCTTTCTGACCTCGTTTTACATATTGGAGAGTGTTTGCTCTGTTCCTCCTAAGCCTTCTCTTTACAAGCTAAACAGGCTTAGTTTCTTGTGGTCTACCCCATAGCTACAATTTCTGTGTTCCCACCACATACCACTCCAGCCTCCCTGTCTGGTCTCGTAGAGGCTGCTCTCACATCCTTCCGGGACACCTTGTTGGACATCTTCTGGTGCTGGTGCCTGGCCCCTGGCAGCAGTTCCTGACACCAGGAGCTCAGTTCTGTTTGTTTTTTTTCTGTTGCTGGGACCCACAGAAATCCTTCTAGTGAGAATAAGGATCCTGGCTTACACTACATGTACCATTTGTCCCTTTCTGCAGGCAGTCATGTTCCCCTGACAGGACTTCCCACGCCTGTTCAGCCGTGTTGTTCCCTTCTTGTCAGAACTGACTGGATTGCTGAGGTGGGGAGCACTCGATAGGACTGGGACCAAATCCTTTTGGGGGGCTCCTGTTTCATGGCAGGAAGACAGCCCATTGTAAACCAGTGTTCTGGAGACCAATTCTGGGCTCCCCAGTTCCAGAAGGACTGCTGGAGAGGGGACAGCAGAGGCTACAGAGATGCTGAGGGGCCTGGAGCATCTCTGTGATGAGGAAAGGCTGAGGGACTTGGGTCTTTTCAGTCTGGAGAAGAGAAGGCTGAGGGGGGATCTGATCAACACCTAGAAATACTTCAAGGGTGGGTGTCAGGAGGATGGGGCCAGGCTTTTCTCAGTGGTGCCCAGTGACAGGACAAGAGGGAACAGGCACAAACTGGAACAGAAGAAGTTCCATCTGAACCTGAGGAGGAAGTTCTTTGCTGTGAGGGTGTCAGAGCCCTGGCAGAGGCTGCCCAGAGAGGTGCTGGAGTCTCCTTCTCTGGAGACATTCAAACCCCACCTGGACACGTTCCTGTGGGACCTGCTCTGGGTGGCCCTGCTCTTGCAGGGGGTTGGACTGGATGATCTCCAGAGGTCCCTTCCAACCCCACAGCATTCTGGGATTCCACGTTTCTGTGACCAGTTGCCGTGGTGTTTAACATAGGCTGTGACCTGTGGTTGCCTTACAAGACGTGATCCCAATCTAGTTCAGAATGGAGTAAGTCAAAAGAAGTGCAGGGAGGTGGGGGGGTGCTCCAAGGGGACAGAGACACACGGGGTTTCTGCCAAGTGTCCTGCTGCAGGAGAGTTTGTGGTTTCTGCAGATGCCATAAACGTGAAATATTGTGTGTTTAAGAGTAGATGTCTTTGCAAGCTTACTGGGATTGCTGGGGTCTGTGCAATGGGGCTCACTGGGGTTCATTCCACAGCTTTCCCTGTTAACCTTCCATGTTTTGATTTGCTTCCCACTCTTCTACCTCCTGCCTTCTTGGGAGCTTTCTGCCCTTCCCCTCTGCATTTTTGTTCCTCACCAGTGCAGCAAGCGAGACCCTCAGCAGTACAAACACTGCTGACTGGCTCTTCCAGCCCCCGGTGCTGGATTCCTCATTCTCCTCCTACATAGTTCATCCCCCAGTGCTTTTAAAAAGCACAAAACACTAACCAGGTCAGCAACAACCGTATTATCACAGGCTCCGAGTCTCTGGCAACTGTAATCCCGTTGTTTGGATGAGCTTGTGTCGGTTGGGCTTTCTCTCTCTGCTGCACAGTGGCTGACACAGATGATGTTTGACTTTTGTTTTCTCGTTGCCGAGGGCAGCCGTGACCGAGCCCAGGCCGGGACCCGCCTGTTCGGCCAAGGAGTCCTCAGGTGTGGAGGGCAAAGGGAAGCTGCTCTGAGGCTGTTCAGGGCTTCCTCACGGACTCTGGGGGTGCCCATGAGTCCAGGCATTGTTTAAGGGATAAAGGTGTCTCTCTCCTCTTCAGAGACAGCTGGTGAGCCAACTTCAAGTGGAAGGCACTCAGCACAGAATACACACAGCTGGCTCTGAACCCATGGGTTTGTGCCAGCTGGGGTGATAATTTGTGATTACAGCATGTTAGTGTGGCCTCTGTCCTTTCCTTGACTCCATATCTTCAGCTCTGCAGGTTTTGGAGCAGGACAGAGGCCGTGGCACTACATTAATCCAGGAGAATTCTGCCTCTCACTCCAGTGGGGATGGGTAGAAAACCATCTTCCAGCTGCACCCTGGAAATGCTCACTTTCCCCATTGCTTTGCCCCAGAACAGGAATCATCATGGCTCATGCATCCAAACGGACCATCTTCTCCCATCCTTGTCTCATTTGGAGTTTACTCTGCTTGCTGGGACGTCACTACAAACATTCCTGTTACTCCAGGAAGCAGCTAATCCTCAGGGATTTCTTGTGAAGGTGGCATCTCAGTGAGAGCTGGCCACAGCACGTTTTCTGGGGCTCAAAACGGTTTCATGCTGAACCTGGAGGTCAGCACCGCCAAAGCTGCCGTGCTCACGGGGAGCCGGGAAAAATCCCTTGGCTAAAACATCTCGTTTTGTCTCTGTCAGGTTCGATCCATCAGCATCAACGTGAGGAAGAACCTTGCTTTCAACACGCTGAGCCAGGAGCTGCTGCTGAAGGAATTCTCTACCATCTCCTGAAGGCGGGAGGCAGCCGCTGCGCAGGGCTGACCAGAGACGGGCCTGACGGGCAGGGACACCACAGACCTGACCCTTGCCTTCTGCCTGCAGAAGGGACTGCGTTTCTTCTAGGGGACAGCCTTGCTGCTGTGTGTTTGATCCCAAAGGCTTGCCTTTCAACAGGACTGGGGCTGAGGAGAGGTGATCGGCGTGTTGGAGGAGGAGGAGGAGGAGGAGGAAGCAATTTTGTCAGGTGCCGTGGGGGTGGGCAGCCGTTCCTGTGACGTAGTGATGGGAGTTTCCCTCCGCAGCCTCAGGGAAGATGCACTGGAAACCTTTGTAGCAGAGCTGGGGGGAGCTCACAACCAAAATAATAAAACCAGTCCAGCTGCGTGAGACAGTTCTGGGTTGAGATCGCTCTCCTGCTCCACGGGCAAGGGCTGGTCTTTGCCGTCAGCCGGGATCGACCCACCTTCCTGCAACGTAGGTCAACCCCCCCCTGGCATCCCATTGGGAATGGCTTTGGGATATGAACCAGTTTCCCCCAAGGGGCAGGCCCTGCACGCTGCTGGCTCCCACTGTCACGAGGTGTCACCTGAACCAAGCCATCGGATTACTGGAGAAGAAGTTTTGTCTCTGAGGCTGTTGACTTAGAGAGTCCAGTCTGAGGGGCATCAAACAGAGCACTTTGTAACTGGAGACCAGCTCTGGTTGGGGTCTCTATTGCTTCCAGTTAGCCCAGCTCATCTCTGCTGTTTCTAACGTTGAGGGACTTTTTTAGATATTCCACTTTCATGGGGCAGAGGATGGGCTGACTCCCTCC
Source organism: Nycticryphes semicollaris (assembly GCA_013400055.1). Taxonomy (NCBI): domain Eukaryota; kingdom Metazoa; phylum Chordata; class Aves; order Charadriiformes; family Rostratulidae; genus Nycticryphes; species Nycticryphes semicollaris. Next base: position 18,787 of record VXBJ01000610.1, read on the forward strand.
TGCCACTCCCCTTGTTGCCCACCGGAGACTGCCTTGTGACAATCCTACTCTTCCTCACAGGAACCTCTGCCTTGCCCATGTTTGCAAGTGCCTGGTGACCCTCATGAACTAACAAGTCCCTGGTTTTTCCTTTGTGTGTAGCAGGCAGTTAAAATGCAGCTGGAGAAGTAGTTCCTTCCCTTTGTAGCTTGCCCTTCTGCCTTCACCAAGCGACTTGCAGCAATGGTCTGCTGAGAACTTCCTAAGGAGGACATCCAGGCTGATGCTCCGGGGCTCAAGCAGACCTTTCTGCTCCGGAGCTGGTGTTTCAGAGGTGCCCAGGTCTGGTGGAGCCTGTTCCCAGGCTGTGTCAGCTGCCAACTCAGGAATACCTGCTCCCTGCTTGTGCATTTTCAGCTCCCAGCAGTGATGTCAGGATCTGTCCTGACTTGGTGGAGCGAAGCAGAGAAGTTCCTTACATCCCAGATCCACTTTCCCCCTCCTCCCCCCTAGAAAACAGGTTTTTTTGGAAAACAAAAAAGTGCCTAGTCCCACTCTTAGCCTCCTAGGTGTGAGTGATGTGAATGTCGTGCTCGTTCACTACCATTTTTAAGCGAGGCTGATTCATGCTACCGTGTGCTCATTGTGTTAACGTCTCATCTTTACCTGCTGTGACCGTGGGAAGCTGGGAGCTGTGTCCTTGGCCACTGACTGGTCACAGAACCCGACAAAGACAGTGCATTTTCCTTGGGAGCGCCCAGCTTCTCCCGACGGAGGGTGCTTTGCCTCTGCACGGAATTGTCTGGCTTTTATCAGCTGAGCCAGACACTTATTTGCTTTCCTGCCCTGCAAGTGTGAGGAGAAGTGTCCGTGTCAGAGGGACGGTGCTTGGGAGAGCGAGCAGGCTCCGGAAAATCACTGCTTGAGAACAGGCCAGGACACACAGAAGGAGGCGGCTTCTCCAGGAGCAAAGGAGTGAAACCTGCATCACACGGGGCTGCTGTCCGTGTGTGTGGGGAGCTGTTGTGGGAGGATCTCACCTCTGAGGGGGGTGTGGTTGGGGGGGAGCTGCTTCTAAAGGGGGCTTGAGTTGCTTCCCTGAGGTGCAGCCCCGGCATCGCTGTGGTCAGAGCACTGGGACACCCAGCTGTCCCCACACCTCCTTCTCTCTGCTCCCGCTGGGGCTGAGATCAGACAGGTAGGTGAGAGCGTTGGGGGATGGATGAGTCTGACTCTGCCTCCTCTGGGATTTTGAGTTTTTCACTCTGGGCTCCGCTGTCGAAGGTCTGGTCTCCCCCAGGGCTCTCTCTCCTGCTGAACCGAGAAGCCGGGGCTGTGACTGGGAGCAACTCCGTTGGTCAGATCCTCACCCAAGGTTGACCCCGGGGAAGAGGGTGACACACGTCCTCATGTCACTCTGTCACCAAACCCAGCGCTGTAAATGCATGTACATAGAAACCTAGAGCTCAATAAATAGCAGAGCCCTGCCTGTCCGGAGTGTGCAGTGTTTGTCCTTCACACAGGAGAGTGTGGGCTGGATACAGGGGTGGCCCTGTCACCCTTTGGTGGCAATGCTGGCTGCAGCAGGGCAGTCGCTTGCCCTTGGGTTGTTCCTGCCTGTGCAGAGGGAGGTTGTGGTGCTGCTCAGTGGTGTCTCCTCCTTGGTCCAGGCTGCAGGTACCAGCTGGTGGTGAGTATCCCTCTGCCTCTTAGTGTCCCTGGGGCTGCTGGTGAGGAGAACAGGAGCCAGGCTGAGAGCCCCTGGATGTGAGCGAGGGATGTGGCGATGGGCACGGTGTGATGCTCTCTCTGCTGCTGGTGTCAGCAAACTCCTCCTGACAGGTTCTGCCGCAGATTTGCCTGTTCTGTTAAGCCCCGTGCTGCTACTGGTGTTTTGAGGCCAGCTTGAACTGAGGAGTCATCGTTTAACTCTTAAAATTCGGCCTCGGGAGGTGGCTGATGGCCCCAAACTTTCCTGTGCCTGATCTGAGCAGTTGAGTGCATTTTATTACATCTAATTCATAACCCAGTCTATTATTGGAAGAGCTGGTTTTGAGGCTTGGGGAGTGAGGGGAGAAATCAGATTCCTGCCTTTAAATGAGGCAGCTGCTGCAGGGAGGCAAATATTTTACAAAATAATTACCAAATTCTGGAGGAAAAAAATTGAGTTTGAGCTAAACTTTGGAGGGATTTATTAGAAATTGATTTGTAAGTGCCACTGTGATTTTGGGTGTCGTCTTTTCTTCTCCAGCTCTTACAGGTCTCCTTTTTCATGCAGACCTGAGGGAGAGGCAGCTCCTGAGGAGCTGAGTCTCCCCTGTCCGGGCTGTGGGTTGTCAGAGGAGGGACCCTGCCTTGGTGGGTGGTTGGTGGGGGGGAGTCAGCTGCCTGTGATGGTTTGGCTGCTTCTGAGGGTGCCAAGAGCAGGTAGGACCAGAGCCCTGAGTCTCGCAAGCAGCGGCCAGAGAGCTGGGTTCACCTTCACCTTCACCTTCATGAGCTGTTGCAGTAACATGAAAGGACATGAAGGACACTGTAGAGAGGTTGGTGCTGGTCTCTTCTCACAGGGAATTAGCCATAGACCGAGAGGGAATGGCTTCAAGCTGCACCAGGGTAGGTTTAGGCTGAACATTAGGAAAGACTTTTTCCCAGCAAGAGTGGTCAGAGCCTGGAATGGGCTGCCCAGGGAGGGGGTTGAGTCCCCATCCCTGGGTGTGTTTCAGAGTGGTTGAGATGTGGTGTTGGGGGATCTGGTGTAGGGGAGGAATTTGTAGAGCGGGGCTGATGGTTGGACTCGATGATTCCTGTTGAATGATTCTGTGGTTCTATGAAAGGAAAGGGATGAAGCTCAGCTTCAGGAGCTGCAGACATCCAAAGGGGCCAAGATAAAGATGGGATTTTTCCCCCAGAATTTAGAGTGGAAACTAATCGATGCCCTTGTTGGCATTTTCTGGGGGAGGACAGACAGAGAAATAAAGGAAGAATGAAAGTCAGAGCCAGGAGGCTGGAGAAGGACTGTTGAAGGACCCGGCCTTCCCTAGGGCTGCTGAGAGCCCTCGGTGCTGGTCAGAGTCCAGGTTCTCCCCACTGCAACATCAGACCAGGGAGGCATTAGACAAGCACAACAGAAGTGACCCCAAGTAGATGGGACAGGCAGCAGCCTCCTTAGGGGAAGCCATCGCTGGGTGCTTGCCTCATGCCTGTTGTCTTGTCCCCATCCTGGAGGGCCAGGACAAGCGGGAGCAGCCACTGTGACTCCGAGCTGTGCTCCCTTCTCCCAGCTCCGTGGCTGGTGGAGCAAGGGCCAGGCCATGCTCCACAGCCTCCACTCCCCCGTGCTGTCCCTCCAGGGCTAATTGAATCATGTGGCTGGAAATTGAATCCAATTGAATAGATTAAATGAGCCGGGCTTGCTGCTCGTTGCGGCACAGCTCAGAGCTTTGCCAGGCTTCTGCCAGAGCCTGGGAGCTCCCAAGAATCCCATGAGGGCACAAAGGGGTTGGGGAGGTTGCAGAGAGTCAGGCACCCACTGGGCTGGGCTCTTCCCTTGTGACAGATGAAGCCTCAACCATTTCTCGGTGACGTGCAGCCTGGCTGGGTCCCAGGGCCCATGGGTCACAGGCATGCACAGGTTGGGTTTTGCTTGTTTCCTCTCTGAAGCAATTAGTGACTGATTAGCTGGAGCCTCCTTCATCCAGGGTTCAACCAGGGCCCTCCCACCAGGGGTGAGGATGCTCTAATGGCTCATGGCTGCAGCAGCTGTGGTGGTGCCCGGTGCCTCCGAGCTGGTTTTTGCTGAGAGCAGCACCGTGTTCACTGGGGGGGTCTCTTCTTCCTAAGTCTTGGCATCTGCCTGGGACTATTTTACATTTTCTTACCACAGCCTGCCTCCTCTATCCTGTTTCCAAGGCAAAGTTTGGGAGATGCACACTGCCCTCCCCTGACCCTAAAGGGGCTGTTTGTCTGGCAATGACTACCTAGAGATGCCAGCCCCCTGCCCTGGCTGCTCTCAGACCAGGGGAGCCACAGGCATGTGGCCACCAGGCCGTTTTTGCCACGTCTCTCCCAGCGTAGGGTAAGTGATGTTCCAGCCATGTCACCCCTCTGCTGTGGCCATTGCCAGAAGAGTGGGGCAGGATGGGATGGGCAACAGGGAGCGGGGCGCTGAGACCACAGTCACAGCATGGGCATCCCCTCCTGCTGAGGTGAGCTTGGGCACAGGGCTCGGCCGTGTCCCCGAGGAGGGCACACCACTTGCACACCTGCTTGGCGCACAGCAAACAGGGGGTCGTGTGTCCGCAGCGTGGACTTGCTCGTGACAGGGACACGCACCCGTTTCCATAGTGGATCTGAGCTGCTGAAAGGGCCCATGGTTGTGGCACCCAGGGCGGTGTGGGGGAAGGCTGGAAATAGTATTCTGTTTCCTCTTTAAATGAAAGCTGAGCCCACGAACACTCATGAGATGCTCTGTAACACTGGGAGGGCTTGTGTGACTTTGGGGCACCTCATTCCCTGGATCCAGGGATGCTCCAGTCCACTCTCCACTCTCGAATCTTTTCTTCACCCAGACCATGCATCTGTTATACAGAAGTGGCAGAGGAGTGTTCAGGGTGGGCACGGAGCCCTCCCCAGCCCACCCGGCAGCTGGAGCTGTGCCAGGGTGTCCCTCCCGGCTGGAGGGATGGGAAGAAGTTTTTGAGGATGCTGAGTGTGATGCAAAGTCCTTTTTCCCTCCTGCACACCCAGATTTCTCCCACCTGCTCGTTTGAATTTGGCAGAGGAGGTTCCCTGTCTCCTGCAGGGCTCACCCAGCAGCTCACAGGCAGCTGTTTCTCCACTAGCTTTGCGGGATTTTCAGCAGCTAAAAATCCAGATCTGAAAATCCCCCCCTCCAGCTCTGAATTTCAAAGTGGCTCTCACTTACCCATGTGTCCCCGCAGGGTGGGTTAGCAGAGGTGGGAGCCCAGCCCTGCTGGGGCATCACCTCCTCAGGATCTGCTGTAGCTGCTCCCCAAGTCCTCAGGAGGACCCCCAGGCCTGGAGAAACCATGGGGCTTGTCTAGATCTCATGCCATCCAGATTAATTTCCTCTGTGGATGTAGTACAGATTGTGGCTTATTCCCAAGTGAGGCCATTTGCCCTGCCTGGAGCCCCCTCAGCTGCTCGCAGGGCCACGAGCACCCCTGCTCTGGGCAGGGGGCTGCATGGGAGGGGAAGAGCCCCTGGTGTTGAGCTGCTGGTCTCCATCTAAGGCTGCTGTTTGCCCGCATTTTGGCAAGGGGAGTGTGTGTGTGTGGGGGGAAATGCCTTAAGGAGCTCCCGTTTCTGCCCTCTGCTCCTGGAACCAGCCCCTGGATCTTGAATCCCGTGTCCCAGCCTGGGAGCTGCCGGGAGCCCTCCCTGCCGGGGGGAGCAGAGCTGTCCCTCACTGCTCAGGGTAAATCTGAGCCTGGCGGCACCAGGCGACCGCTGCCAAAATAAGATTAATGGCATCTGCTGAGAGCACATCCCGAGGACTGCTATTGATGGCTGTGGCTTTAAAATACTGTTAACAGTGGATAAAGCACCATGATTTAGAGCACTTGGCAATTACATCTCTGTTTGAAATTTCCTAAAGGTAGGATCAGACTCCCGAGTCCCGCTCTCTGCTTTTCCGATGGAATTAATAAGAATGGAGATATGCAATTAGACAAGGCACGGGCTGGTAGGGCAGATCGATGCCTCGTGGTCACCTAATGAAGTGCTAAATTGTGTCTTTCCTTCTCCCTGTCCCCCTATAGCAGCTGCATCGGGCTGTTTGCAGAGGGCTTGCAGGGGTGGTGCAAGGGGAAGAGCCGCCCCGCACCCCTCAACCCCAGCCCAGTGGGGTGCAGACCCCCAGCACGCCTGACTCTTTTTCCCAGGATCTTCTTGCTTCTGTGGATGGGAACAATTTGGGATCAAGGCTGGGGGTTTCAGCAGGGCTGATGAGGACACACGCAGAAGCAGCAGCAGCTGAGAGCAGGCTGCTGCCTCCAGAGCTGGGAGGGGTCCCAGCAGGGAGCTGGAGGCCCTAGATTGGCCCCATATTACAAGGTGGGTGTCCTGGAGAGGAGCAGTGGTGGTTGTGGGTGGGCTCAGCTTGGTCCAGCCTGGGTCTAGATTGGCAACCTGGCACAGCTCTGCCTGCAGCTGGGCTCCGCATCCACTGCTCTGGGCAGCACTGGAAGCATCCCCATCCAGAGAGACCTGGACAGGCTGGAGAGTTGGGCAGAGAGGAACCTGATGAGAGTCAACAAGGGCAAGTGTAGGTGCTGTATGTGGGGAGGAATAACCTCCTGCACCAGGACAGGTTGGGGGTGACCTGCTGGAGAGCAGCTCTGAGGAAAAAAAGACTTGGGAGTCCTGGGGGACAACAGGGTGACCATGAGCCAGCAAAGGGCTCTGGTGGCCAACAAGGCCAATGGCATCCTGGGGGGCATCAGGAAGAGTGTGACCAGCAGGTGGAGGGAGGTCATCCTGCCCCTCTGCTCTGCCCTGGGGAGGCCCCAGCTGGAGCACTGGGTCCAGTTCTGGGCTCCCCAGTTCCAGAAGGACAGGGAACTGCTGGAGAGGGGACAGCAGAGGGTACAGAGATGCTGAGGGGCCTGGAGCATCTCTGTGATGAGGAAAGGTTGAGGGACTTGGGTCTTTTTAGTCTGGAGAAGAGAAGGCTGAGGGGGGATCTGATCAACACCTAGAAATACTTCAAGGGTGGGTGTCAGGAGGATGGGGCCAGGCTTTTCTCAGTGGTGCCCAGTGACAGGACAAGAGAGAACGGGCACAAACTGGAACAGAAGAAGTTCCATCTCAACCTGAGGAGGAAGTTCTTTGCTGTGAGGGTGGCAGAGCCCTGGCAGAGGCTGCCCAGAGAGGTGGTGGAGTCTCCTTCTCTGGAGACATTCAAACCCCACCTGGACACGTTCCTGTGGGACCTGCTCTGGGGGCTGGACTGGATGATCTCCAGAGATCCCTTCCAACCCCACCACATTCTGGGATTCTGTGATGCCCAAACTTTTTCCCTTCCCCAGTTACTCCTGCCAGGGCTGCACTGGCTGCACACTCACCTGGGGACAAAGAAGTGCCCTGGACAGTGTGACCCCACAGGAACCTCCTGGGCTCAGAGGGGTTCCCGGCTGCCCAGGGAGCAGTTTAATCTGCATAGATGTCCTTTGTCAAAGTGCTGCCACTGCTGACAGGGTGACAGATGGGCCACCTAGGGAATGTGTCTCGTGCTTGGGCTGAAGTGAACGGGTGGTTTCCATCAAAGCGAGGGTGGATGGATGGTGCCAGGGACACCCTGCCTTCAAGAGACACACAGCCTGGAGTGCACCTCAGGGTGCAGAACCTCTTGCACACCCCAGCTTGCCTCCCTCCTTGTGTCTCCTCTTTGCCCCCCTGTTCTTCATCCCTGTCCCTCCTCGCTGCTGGCTGTGCCAAGCCCTGGGGCTTGTTTATGTGGCTCTGCTGCTCTCCCAGAGATGAGCTCAGGGACCTGGGTGCTTCCACAGGTTCCCTGCCTACCCCAGCAGGCTGGATCTGGCCACCAGCCTGTCCTCTGCTCTTCCCTGGCCGTTCCCATTGAGGTATGGGCTTCATGGTGAGCTGTGTACCATTTGCTGTGGAGCCTTCTTGGCCAGCTGGGGCACAGCCCTCCCTCCCTGCCTCCCAGTTATCCCTTGTAACTGGGATCTGGGCTGGCAGGAGCCACCGGAGCTCTTCCCATCCTCTGGAAACAGTTAATCCGGCATCATCTGCAGCAGCACAGACCACCAGCCCTGCCTGCGGACGGCTCCTGCCCACCCCAGACCTGCTGATTGCTTCCGTGGTGGCAGTGGCCAGAGGCAGCAGGGCTGTGTGAGCCATGAGGGCGTTGATTAAAGCCTCGGATGCCACTTTGGTGATTTTCCCCAGCCTTTCTGCAGCTGCCGCACGTCCCAGCGAGACGGTGCCGCGAAGGATGTTCTCTGCGCTCTGCTGTGACTTTGCCACCACTGCCCATCCCTGGCCAGTCACAACTACCGAGGCGTCTCTGGTGCACAGCAGACCCACAGCAGGACCCTCACCTGGGTCTGGGTGGGTGGGCAGAGACCAGACTTGTTCCTGCAGCAGAAAGGCGGCAGCAGCAGCCGGCAGTGGGCTGCTCCCACCCCAGCACCCTGCAGCCCCCAGCACCCTGCAGCCCCCGTCTCCCAGTGCCCAGAGGAACATTTAGGGGAGGACATTGCATTTTTTCCAAGCAGAGAAAAGCTCAAAGGCTGTGAATCCTGGCAGGATGCCCAGCCCTCGTGTCTGCTAAGGAAAGGATCTGTGACCAGCAAGTAAGAGAGCTGTATCTCCCCCCCCCATCTTTTCTACACTGTGGGGAGGGTGGACTGGGCCAGCCTGGCCCCGTGGTACCCACCAACCCACCCAACTTTCCATCCTCTTCCCAGCCTGGCAAAGTGTCTCTTGTTTGCCTGCAGGAGCAGGAGCACTTAGCTGGGATAAAAATAGCCATGTTTGCCTCCCAATGGACCGGGGATGGCAGAAGGTGAAAACTTCCCCTGTGCAGCTCTGCTGGGCCTGCCACGTCCCTGCCAGCAGGACAGACCCTCTTGAAGCTGGAGATGGGGCAGGTGAGCCTGGGGACCACTCACACAGCCCTGCGGACCAAGGCTGCCTCCCTGGGCCGCTGTTGGTCCCCAGGGACTGCCAAGAAGATGTGACTGAGGATGCGATGGAGAGGATGGAGGAAGGAGGATTGGAAGGGCAAGAAGCAGCAGGATGCACAAGCCCAGCAGCACAGGGGTTCCTTGGGCTGGTCAGGCTCTGTCTAAGTGGAGGGGCCATTGCTAGGGCTGTCCCAGGAGTTTGTCTCCAGCTGGGCTGTGTGCACAGGCTCTGCGGTGGTGGCCGGGCCATGGGGAGGGCCAGGGGAATGTGTTTAGTTCTTTGAGCATTTCTCCACTGCGTTTTCCTCGCTAAATGGCTCTTATTTTTAGATCCAGGCAGTTGCTAAGCATCGCTGCCTCGCTAAGGCGGCTTCTTTCATGGCTTGACACCAAAGCACGCTGACAACACGCTGCCGCGTGAGCGTGGCCCTCCCTCCTCGCTGCTCTGGATTCCCTTTCTGCCCTGCAGCTCCCATGGACTGGGACTGGGACGGGAAGCTTCGCCACCCCCCTGGCTCCCGGTCCCCTCTGTCTGTCTGCATAGGTCAGAGGATGAAGGAAGGAAAGGTGGGAAACTCAGGGATCTGGGCAGCCCCCAGTATGTGCTCAGGACCCCTGGGGCAGTGCAAATAGGCAGCACACGGGCAGCAGCGTGACAAAAGCCTTTGGCTTTACCGGTGGTGGGGACTCTCCAGCACAGCTCACATCCCCTGGGGTGGCATCATGCACAGATGGCAGCAAATAACTGGGGGCAGCAGCAGAACCCCCAGTGCCAGATGTACCGGTGGGGCTGTGGGCTCTTCTCTTGGCAGCGCTGTGCCCCTGGAAGCCCCTGCTGAGCTGTGCTGCTCCTTCACCCTTTCCCAGGGGCTGCAGGAGGTGGGGGGAAAATCCTACTAATGGCTACAGCCCTGCATGGGAGACCCGTGCTTGGGGTGAGGGGTGGGGGGGCACCTGCTTCTGTGCTTGGCTGCAAACAGGCTGACTTCGGCCACTCTCCCCCACACCCCAGGTTCTGCTCTGTCTCTTCACTGATTTCCCACCCACCCTCTCCCCCAAAGGGGGATGTAGCACCTGCCCCAGACTGGGCAGAGCTGAGAGCCCACTTGCCCTGTAGCTCCTGGGAGTCCGAAGGCACGGTCCGGCATGGAGACTGACATAGAGGGCTTGGGGGGCCCCTCGCTCCCCTGCAGTAGGCTATGGGGGTCTGCAATCCCCCTGAAGCCCCATGGGCTCCATCCCCATTGCCTTCTCCATCCTTGCCCTGTTACTGGCCCCCGGGGCTCTCCCAAACTACCGGAGCCCCCACCTCGGNGCGGCGGAGCCCGTTCGCCCCGTCGCGGTTCCCCCCCGCCGCTCGACGGGGCGGAAAGATGCGGAGCAAGGGCAGGAAGGAGAGCCTGTCCGACTCCCGCGACCTGGACGGCTCCTACGACCAGCTCACGGGTGAGTGCCAGCCNGGAAGGACGGGAGGGAGGGGGCGTCCGTGCCCAGCCCCGGCGGCGGCGGCGGCGGCGGGGAACGGGGCGGCTGCGCGCTCCTGCCTGTCGTACCGAGCCATACCGAGCCGAGCTCCCCGGCACCGCCGTCCCCTTCCTGCTGCCGCGGTGAGTACCGCGGGCGGCGGGGCGGGNCCGACCCGACCCCAGGCACCCTGGTCCGCCCGCTTCCAGACCCGGCTGAGCCCTGGACCCCTGCTCGCCCCGCTTCGCCGCACGCCTTAGCCAGGGAGCAGGGGGCAGCCGAGACCCCGGCGCTGGAGCAGGGGGACAGTCCCTGGCCCGGGGGGGCGAGGGGGAAAATGCTCCGGGGGGGTGAGTGAGGGGAGTTAGAGTCAGACTCAGTCGGACGGAGGTTGCCCCGAGGCAGGTTTGCCGGGAAAAGGCCCCCGCCGGGGGGTGGGATGCTTGAATGGCTTTTGGCCGCCCCCAAGCTCACCCTCCCTCACCGCTGCCCCTGGGGATACCAGGGTCTGGCGCTGGGCTCTCTCTGGGATGGCATGGCAGCACCCTGGCAGCGGGTTCCCCTGGGAACAGAGAGGATCAGCCCGCTCAGCAAACCTCAGCAGCAGCACAGAGCCTGGTGTCTTCTCCACCTGTCACCCGGTGTCCCCAGAGCATCTCCAGAGATGCTCTGCCCCCAGGATGGGGTGGCCATGGTACAGGGAGATAAATGTGACCCAGCTGCGACCCTATTGCATCCCACTCCATCCCTTGCCCCAGCAGGGAATTGCTTGGCTTTTCATGTCCCACCACAACATCCATCCATCCATCCATCCTTCACCTGGGAGCTGACACCCTCTCATCCCCCGCGGTCAGGGATGTCAAGCAACTGGGCAGGGGCAGGTGACAGCCTTTCCTTCCCCACGTGCTCTCCACGGATCAGGCCAGAACCTGTCCCCTTTCAGGGCTTCCATCACGGGAGCTGTGAAATGGGGCAGCAGTTCCCGCCTGCCTCCCGGGACCCATGATGGAGCCAAACCTGTCCGTAGCCGGTGGGGTTGGGTGCCCTGGTGCCGCGGGCACAGGCAGCTCCCCCGAGTCCTGGCGATGCTTTTTCTGCCACGCTCTGGGGTGGATTTCAGGCTTTGCTCTGGAGTTTCGAGGAGTTGATGGCAGCAGGGCAGGCCCCCCGCTCTGCTTTCCTGAGCAGCCCCACACGTGGGAAATGCTGCTCGCTGCCTGCCCAAACGTGCTGCAGGGAAGATATTTTTGAGCTGTGTAGGAACTTGGAACCCACACACAACTTTTGGTTTCTCCGGTAACTTTAAAATGTCCATATGGATTTAAATCAAACCGAGGTTAAAAATAAATTCCAGTCTCTCTGAGGCTGAGACCTTTTATGCCTGGGTTTATCCCTGAGCCAGCCGTGCAGCAGGAACCCGGGAAGAGGGGAGCCGTGCCGCTGTGCCAGCCCCTGCCCGCAGGGATGGGGCTGCTGGGAGGCCCCTGGGGAATAAGGCTGGAAATATCTGCCCCATTTCCCAGCCTGAGAAACAAAGGCCCTGGGAGGGCACTTCACTCATTTGCCATCTCTGTCAGGTCACTGACCTGCCAGGGCAGAGCCGACGGTAATGCCAGGTACCTGGGGAGGGAGCTGGTCCCTGTGGCACCGATTTCCCCCATCTTGGCTGAATGCGCCAAAGCTGTCCCTCCATGTGAAGGGAAAGTTGTTTTTCCTCCCAGAAAGAGTGTGGAAGTGATGCAGTCAGGAGGAGAGGGGATGCAGACTTAGGTCTGGGGAGGGTTTACTAGCTCAGGCTCCTGTCTGCTAACCCAACCTAGGCTCTCCCAGTTCCCCAGGGATGTGGTGAGGAGCTGGGACCCCTGTGGGACTGTAGAGAAGCCCTGGAGTGGAGCTGGCGGCTCCAGTGTGGGGTTTGCCTTTTCCTACGATGGGAGGGTCCTTGATGGCACCCACCGTTTGGTAGGTCAGCCCTGCTTGGGGACAAGCATGGGCAGCTTGGGGTGTTTCTGACCCTCTCCATCCATCAGGATCTGTCAGGGTCTGGGGGACATCTGCCATGCAAGAGCTGTTAACTGAGAGATGATTTGATGTCAGGCGATGCGACAGTCCCATGGCAGCCCCAGCGATTGCTGGTGTGCACGGGGGCAGCAGTTGGTCCCATTGTCTCACCATCACTCCCCAAAACCCAGGGCTAGGAGCTCCCCCCACCTAAGCATGCCCAGAGAACGGTTAACAATACCCCCTTCCAACAGAAGGAGATGGGCTAAGGGCAAATACACCGGTCAGAATCCCCCCCCCCCACCTTCCCCAGTAACACATTGATTTTTAAATTTGAAGAGCTGCTGAAAATGAGGGTGCAGTGACAGCCTCCCCCAAACCCCCACCTCCCTTTCCCTGTGGCATCTCCAGTGGATCCTGGCCGCCCTGGTCCCCGGCCAGAGCAGCCGTGGGCTGTGCGAGCGTGTGGCACATGGATGTGTGTGTGAGAGGCGAGAGCGCCCGAGTGAATGAAAGCTGTCTGCGTGTGAGCGGCGGGAAGAGCAGGCACCGGCTCTCTGTGCTGGGGAACCCTGCCTGGGCCTGGGCCTGGGCCTGGGCCTGTGCCTGGGCTTGTGCCCGGGCCTGTGCCCGCTGCAGCAGCGTGAGGTCAGGGCAGGCACCGGCCCTGCCCGGCTGCTGAGCCTCGGTGCCCACCTGGGGGTTAAGGAGAGAAACGTTTACGTTACGCCAATAGGAAATTAAACCGGTCCATTTCTGAGGTATTTAGATGACGCTAGCGAGAAATAAAAGCCATCCATAAATTACATTATTCCTCCAGCCCTCTTAATGACACGAGTGATTAGTGTGCAAGCAGAGCCTGGAGCCAGTGTCTCGGGACTGCTCTGGACATGGCCCTCAGTGCGAGAGAAATGGGACCCCGGTGTCGCTTTGCCCCAAGGAGTGCAGGTACCACGTCCCTGGCCCCCAATCCCCGCAGCACAATAGGCATGGGCCGGGGAGGGGGGAGCTCGGAGGCAGATTTCTCTCCTGTTCAAGCAGCGGGGCTGCCCCAGCCCCAGCTGGGGAGTAGGGGAGGGTGGCCCATGTCCCCATCTCACCCCATGGGACAAGCCTGTCCCAGCCCTGCTGTGTTCTGTAAGCGGGATGGCATGTGCCAGCACTGGGTCAACACCCGTGCTTTTTGGGGTGGGTAAAACCCCCTAGCTGCATTTTGGGAGATTGAAAGATTCACCTTCAAGGGCTATCGGTCCACTGAGAGGGGTTAGGAGGCTCACTTCTCACCCTTGCTTTTTCATTCCTGCTTTCTTCCTCCCCTCGTTGTGTGATGGGGTCTGGAGCTTTGCTCCACTCCAAAGGCATCCGCAGTGTTTGCAGTGGGTGAACAATTGCTATAGAGACCATCTGCAGAGCTTTGGGATCCTCCTGAGGCACAGCTGCTGGATGGGGGACCCCCTCACTCTTAGCACTGTGAGCAGCCCACCCAGTGAGATGAAAACCATAGGTACCAGCGTAGCAGCAAGTGCAGCATCTGGCTGAGCTCTTCTCCCTGCCTGGAGGGAGGAGGTTTAGGGTATTTCGAAGGCTTCTCTCCTGGTGGCAGTAACAGAGGAGGAGACACGGGGCCCAGTGTTCCCCTATAAACATGCCGAGGGCACACCAGGTCGGTGGGGTTGGCAGAAGGACAGCAGGAGCTGGGCTCTGGTCCCGGACGCGGGGTAAAGCTGAAGAGCCGTGCCCAGGCGATGTGTCTGCTCCAGTCGGGTACCAGGTGATGGGCAGATCTAGGGCTGCACCAGGAGTTTGTTCTGCTGCTGGCAAACCCAGCGGCTCCGTTGTGGCTGCTCACAGCCCGTGATCAGCCAGGCGGGAGGAAAATCTCTACAAGCTTTCCATAGCGTAGGACTTCTTCCACCTGCAAGGGGGATAAATTATTTCCCAGGCTGTGTGGGGGGTGTCAGTGCTTGCTTGTCCCGAGTAATAGTGTGTGTTGGGGGGTAGCACTGGGATCTGCAGCTGGAGGATGGAGTGATGGGGCCAAGGGAGGGTTGGGAGTGAGGGCAGGAGGCAGGCAGGGGCCAGATGAGTGTGCCTGCCCGAGTGTGTGCGGCAGGTTGTGTGCTGTGGCTGCGGCTGCCTGATGGGGTGGATCCTGGGGAGGGGGACTGAGATGGCGACTGTGCCCGAGACCATGGCACCACCTCTCCCATACCCAGAAGAAAGCTCCTTCTCTTGCCCAGTTACTTCTTCGAGCAGCACAGGAACAGCCCTGCCTGCATGGCCCTGCACGGGTCTGGCAGGGCTGCCTGCCTGCATCCCGGTGGCACATGGGGGTTGTCCCCTCCTCCTAGAAGCAGTCCCCAGGAGAGGTGACCCACGTTGATGTCCTTTCCCCGGGGGGTCCAGGCAGTGGGAACCAAGTGTGCTGCCTGTCCCCCTGCTCCCCAGCTAACGTGCCTCCTCTGAGCTGCTGCTGCTGCCCCCGCATCCCCCACCCCCACCTCCGCCTGCCGCTTCTGCTCCCGCTGCCCACAGCCTGGTGGTGAGGCTGGGCTGGAAGCTGGGCTGACCCTTAAACCAGGTCCCCAAGCTCCCCAGGAAGCCCCCAGTCAGGGTGGGGTATGGTGAGGAAAGGGCTCCCATTTGTGTGCTGGGGTGGGGGGCTGCTGTGGGTTCCCCTCTGTGATGAAGTGCCCTGCCCTCAATGGATGCTGCACCTTCCCAGGGTGTTGGGAGCATTGCTTGACTCTGCCTCATGTCTGTCTGCTGTGACCCCCCCCCCCCTCTCCAGCACCTGTACCCCTCTGCCTCTTCCCTCTTTGCTGTCCTGGCTTGTCCACAGCCCTTTGATGCTGACAAATCCCCGCTCTCACAGGGTGTTGTGGCCTCTCCTGACTGACCGGAGGCTGAGATCCTGCCAGTGGGGAGGTGGGATGCTGCTCTGAGCCCACGCTGGGGCAGAGCTGCATGTGGGGCAGGGGACATGGGGATGATGCTACTGGGTACTGCTGCCTGCGGGCAGGTTGGGTTTTGCTGGTGGAGAGGCCAGAGCTGAGGTTTTGGCAGCCGCTGCTGCATCCCCGCAGGCAGAGGCCGGTCGGAGCTCGCGGGGAATTGGTGGCACAGGATTAATTGACAGGAAGTTCGTGGGTTTGGTTGGGGGCCGGTAAAGGGCTGATTTCTGCAGATGCTGATGCATAATTCATGGGCTGTCGCAACTTTGGCCAAGGTGTACAGCTCCTGCTGCACGGGCAGGGAGGGGTTTGCTCTTTCGCGGAGCAAAAGAGAAGAGTTTTTTCCCCGCGGCTGGCTGTGTTGCAGCAGCAGATGATGCCTGGACTCAGTGGTGCTGTTTTCCTCTTACATGCTGTGCTGGGACCAGTTGGCCCCAAAAAACTTGGGAGGCAGCATAGAAGGAGGTTTGGGGCTCTGATTTCCCCTGGGCTGTGTCAGGTCCGTGCATCCTGGCTGGAGCTGAGCCTCACGCCCTTGCCTTGCAGCTGAGGCATCAGAGGGTCACACCATCCCCGAAGGACAGGAGAGACCCCATTAGTGGAGCTGCCTTCCCCCTCCCTTGCTGGCTCTGTTCATTAGCGGTGTTTTCATTAGGAGAAGTGGTTTGAGTTTGTTTAAGCCAAATTGCTGTGCTTGGGAGATGATAAATCCATCTGCTGGCAAATCGCTCTCCTGCCACCGGGATGGATCCCAGCCTGGGCTTTAATCGTGTTGCAGATGAATGAGCCTCTAGTGAAATGAATCTCCCCGACGTGCCCTGCCAGGGGGGGGGCTGAGCCAGGCAGTTTGCCACCCCGAAACCATGGTGAGGGGCTCTGACTTGGGATGGGGCATCAAAATCCTCTGCTAAAGGTTTGTGGAGCACTAGGGTGGTTATTGCCAAGCAAGTGAACTGCTGGGTCTGGCACAGGCTGCTTCACTGGAAGCGAAGTGGGAGAGGAGCCCTTTTCCATGGGGCGGGGGCTGGGGGTGGGCGCAGGGTCCTGGTCAACCCCCTGTATGTTCCAGGGTGCTCTGCTGGCAGCTGGGCCTGGGTGGGTACCATGCTGCTGTGGGGGCGAGGGGCAGGATGGAGCATGGGACAAGGCTGGGGATGGGATACAGGAGGTGGAGCATCCCCACTCTCAAGCGATACTCTACTGAGCAGCTTTGCAAAGGGGACGTGACAGCGGGGCTGTGTGGGGCAGGAGGCTCTTATCGGGGTCCTCCCGTCCCCGAGCTGCCCTGGCTGCTTCTGGTTTTTAAGTAAATTTACTTTCTGCTACAAATGAAAACGGGTGGGTGCAGGACCCCAGCTGGGGAGCGGTGTGAGTAATTGTCTGGTTTGGAAACGCAGCCCTGTGGGAGGGGAGCTGGGGTCAGGGTGGCTGCTGCGTTCAACAGGAGCTGCTGGGGATTTAGGGAGAGGGGGATTCTCACCTTTGCTACCCCTGAATTTGGGTCTTCTCAAGTGTTTCCCCTCTGGTCCCGAGAGGGTGAGTCACCTATGGACGTTTGTGGGTGGAAGTGTCATCTACACACATGTGTGTGCCCACGCTCTCGTGGCATCGTGCCTCCCCTGCCTGTGGCTGACAGCAGCCCCCAGGCCTCAGCTCCGTCTGGTTCTAGGTGACTCCAGCCCCGTTTTGGCAGGAGCCACCCAGCTTTTGAACCTTTCAGGTTGATATCCTGCCTGTTCAGGCAGCTGGCACCCCTGTGAACCCCAGGACAGTGTTAGTGTTGCTGCTGGGGGCTCTGGCATGCAGCAAGAGGGTTGGTGTCCCATCCATGCTGTTCCTACTCAACCCAGCTGGGGACATCAGAGACCTGAGGATGTTGAGGTCTGAGGGGCATGCAAAAGGGTTCCCCAGCTCTGAGCACAGCTACTGTGGTGCCCTCCTGATTCCTCTTCCAGCTCCATCTGCAGCAAGTAGGGGGGTGTGTGTGAAGGGTTGTGCCCTGTGCGAGGCGAGGGCACTGCACACCTCTGCAGGCAGAGGAGTCCCATCCATCCTCTCCTTTGAGAGCCTTGGGATATACCTGGGACCAGCTGGTGGCTTTGTCCTGGATGGGAGAGGGTGATGCGGTGGTATCTGTCTGACCCACGGGGAGGTCTAACAAGGACGGTGCTGCAGCAGCAGTTGGTGCCAGGGGGCAGGCAGGGGATGCTCAGAGCCATGAGAGTGTGTGCCAGGCTGGCAGTGGAAATGGATGGCTTCGCCTGCGGTCCCTCTCCTGGGAGCAGGTCAGAGACAGTGACGGAGTGACTAACTCTGCAGATGGGCTGGTAGCACGAATCCACTGCCCCAAGTCTGCTGTGTGGAGATGGAGAGACTGACTGGGCAGGAGGGGACCCCCTGGGCTGTCCTGCTGTCCCTGTGAGCCACCTCCTGTGGCAGTGACGTTCCTGCTGGGAAGGGGCTTGACAGCCTGAAGCAGAGGGAGGTTTCTTGGCAAGATGATACCATGAGAGACTGGCAGGACCCTGTCACTGAGCCTCTATGGGGCAGAAAGGGGGACCCTGCTCCTGGCTCCAGGCAGTGACCACAGCAGCAGGGCTGGGATGGACTGGCTCCTTCATCTGCCCTCTTCCCATCACCAAAGCCATGCATTTGGACACCGAAAAAGCACTTTCTAAGGATGGAGCATTGTTGACAGTCTGGCCAGGATCTGAGTGAAGGGGAAGAGGGTTTCCAAGGTGTCTCCCTTGCCCTGGCTGGGGAAGGAGCAGCTCTGTGGAATGCAGGGAGGCACTGGCAAATTCGTCCAGCCTTGGGTCACCTCAGACCCAGCAGGTACTGGGGGAGAGCTGGCTGGCTGCTCCCACCTGGTGACTGTGGCCCATCCAGCCGTGGCAGGATGAAATGAGAGCTGGCCTGCTTGCTAACGAGATTAGCCAGGTGAGCTGCTGCTCCTGGCCCATGAGGTTAATCACTCCTTCCTAGATTGATTTTATTATTTTTTTTTAATTGCTTTGCTTACAGAAAGCCCCTGAATGGGTTTAGAGACAATAATCCACCCAGCCCTCTGTCACTGCAACGGTCTCCCAAGGGCTACTCGGCACCGGGTTGTTGAAGCCCCTGCTATGTCTCTGTGTGTCTCTGGTGTCCCCAGGAGGTCGCTGGGTGGGCTGGCTGACCCTTCACAGCTCTTAATTTACTCCGGGAGGAAATTTTTCATTGTGTGTTTTAGTAAAGCCACCTGGAGATGAGGGAGAAGGGAGAGGGTCAGGCACTGGTCTCTATGTTGCAGCCTGTGTGATAGGTCCATTTTACCCCCCAACTTCTGCCCCAGGGGCCATGGCAGGCAGCTGCCCACCCTGCCCATGCTGCTGGGCGGCACACTGGAGTTGGGGGTCTGGCATTAGTGCACAGCACCCCCAGCTCTGATTGCACCTGCATGGGGTCTCAGCTCCCTGTGTGACCCTGGAGCGGGGAAGGATGGACGGTGGCACTGGGTTTTGGGGTCACAGCACAGGTCGGTGAGTAGTGGGTGCAGGGCTTGGGCTGTGTAGGATACTGAAATATGCTGTGGTTCGGGCTGGTCCTGCTGTCCCTTGGGGATGCCTCAGCCAGATGGTGGGATCTGCCCCTGAGTACCTCTTCCCATCCCCTGCCAAACGCTCCTTCCAGAAGTTACATCTTCTGAGCCCAGACTCTGCCCTGCGCCACTCGTGCTGACCCAAACAAATTTCCCCTGGCTCCTGCCCTCCCCACTTGCCTCCCCTCCACCGTGCAAAGTGAGTCACTCCCAGGCACCGGGAATCATTCATGTCATTTCCCCCTTTGCCGCAAAGTCATTAATGCGAGTGGAATAATTTGTTGCGTAACGGAGAGGATCAGCGGGAGCGCTGCTCTGGCAGGTGATGCTTGGCCCTGGCTCCCTGCTGCCCCAGGCACTGCTGCCCTGGGAGAGGGAAGCTCGGTGGGATCACCTGCTGGGAGCATCCCAGGTCTTGCTGGGGTTGTGCTCCCGCAGCCACGAAGTGCTGGCAGCGATTGTGTCAGCTCCCTGAGATATTTTCCTGAAGAAGCCGAGTCCCGCCGGGACCCTGGCTTGGTGGGATGGACCTGTTCATCTTGGCCTCGGTGTCTGTTCACCCTCACACAACTCCTCTGAAAAGGGGCTTGTCCCACCTGCTCCACGGTGACACGGTGACGAAGCTTCCCCTGCATTGATCAGGGTGGCACCCTGCCTCATCCCTGCCAGCTCCCCCGAGCCATGGGGTTGCAAGCGCATCCCACCAGCAGCCCAAATCCCTCCTGGCTTCTTGCCTCAGCACCCAGGACCCCGAGGTGGGTGCAGGCTGTGTGGGACCCTGTACGGCTCAGGGTTTGGTGGTCCCAAAGAGCAGCTCTGCAACCCTTCGCAGCGAGGTCCCAGCTGGCTGCTGCTGCTGGCAAGAGCAGACCCATGCATGGGCTGCAAACCCACGCAGGGTCCGGGCTCCCTCCTGGGGACCTCACAGCCAAGCAGGACACTAGCCAGAGAGGGGGACTCTCTAGCCTCACACCCCCCAGCTCAGGACTGCAGGTGTGGGGAGCCCTTTGCTGGGGTGCTTCTCGCTGTGGTTGTGGCAGATCAGGTCTCTTCCCCTGCTCGGCGAGGTGGGAGGATGGCAGGGAAGAGTGCTTTAGGCGTTCAGAAACATCACGTAGGCTTAACCCGGCCCAGGTTAATTTCCTTCTGTCCCACGCTCGGCCAGGCATCAATTTAAAGATGCTGCAATGGGAGAGAGGGAGCCTAAGAGGACTGGGCTTCAAGTAGGAGGATTTAGCGAAGGGAAGGGACATGCCTGGGGCTGGGGGCTGCACAGGGGGCAGCAGCCTCCCACAGCGCAGGCTGGGCAGGAGGGAGGAGGTGGCCGTGCACCCCCTCAGGACTGAGCCACCCCAGCGTGTCCCAGCTGTGACTGCAGTGATGCCTGGTGGTTCCTGCACCTGGAAGGGGACATGGGGGTGAGATTCTCCTGGTCCCCAGGGACAGCACTTCTCAGTAGCTGGGCAGGGAGGGGGCTGTGGGTTCCTTGCCGCAGCGTGGCTGTGTCCCATGTCCCAGTCCAGCCCCTTGCCGTGCATGGGAAACAGGGCAGAAGTTTCAAACCCAGGCATGGAGGAAGCCAGTGGGTGGACATTGTGCCCAGCTCCATGGGGGCCACATCCCAGTGGGGACTTTGTCCCCTTGGTCTGTCTGGGGAGTGAGTCCCCTTGGTGCTGGGGGCTGCCCTGTCGCAGCGCAGGGATGGAGGAGATGCTGTTTAATATTTCAAAGCAACGCATTGAAAACCTGCTGCTCCCTGAGACTGGTTCCAACCCAGCATCCCTGGGAAGGGGCCGGGATTTGAACCAGCCCAGGCCAGTGGGAGCTGGAGGGGGAGGCTCTTGGGACCACATCCATTGAGGCAAAGGAGCCTTTTCCCCTTTATTGCCCCATAGATCCAAGGGTCCTGCCTCTGCCCTGGGCCGCAGCTCCAGGGCAGGGATGTGGGTCCTGTGAGCCTGTGGTGGCTCCCCAGCCCCAGGCCACCCCGCACCTCCCTCAGCTCTGTTTGTTTTCTCAGCCCGTCCTCCTGTAATTACAACCCGCTGTCACTCTCCGGATAATGCGTCTTTACTTTTATCACTGCTTAATTAAATAACTGTGGGGAAGTGAGGGGCTGGTAACCCCTTGTTTGCCAGCATGAACAACCCAGTGATGCTGGGGAGGTCTCTGGGGCTGGCAGAGGATGGGGAGGGCTGTGCCCTGGCTTGGGGGACATGGGTGAACGAGGGGTACCTGTGTACCCCTGAGAAGGATGAAGCACTGATTTTGTTGTTTACGGGCACAGCATCTCTGGCACAGATGTTTCCAGGCCATCCCTGAGGAGCTGCCCTGGATGCAACCATTGTGGTCCTGTCTGTAATTCTGCCCTCAGCTCAGAGCCATGCCCACTGCCAGGCTAGGAGGAGTGTGCAGGCAGGGTGCCCGCAGCCAGGCCAGCTGCCTCTGCCCACAATTAGTTGGTGCTAATAAGTGCCTCTGGCACCTGGTGCTGGGTCAGTGAGCTCCCACTGAATATCTGCCAGGCACTCCTCCTGTGGGGCTGGATGCACAGGTCGGGCTCCCTGCTGGGCAGAGCACCCTCGTTTGTGTCCTCAGCGTGGACACAGCTCCCTCTGCTTTCTCTCCACCCCTTCCCTCATCCCTCTGCTCTCTCTCCACCTTTGTGCCGTCCCCAGGAGGCTGGTCCCAGTTTGGGCACTGGCAGCAGTGCATCTCCAGGTGCTGCCCCCATGTCTTGCTCCCCCGGGTACCCTTTTCTCCCCATCCCAGCCACCCTGCGAGGTGCTGTAGCACTGGGAATGGTGGCTACAGTGTCCTCGGGAGGAGGAGGATGCGGCCCTGTTTAAAAACGTGTGGGCAGGGGCGGTGGAAGCAACCCCCAGAGCACTGCCTGTCCTGCCGTGATGGATTGGAGAAAGGTCTGATCTGACGGGATTTCCATCTCCCTGAGACAAAGCGCTGGCCTGAGCTGTGGCAGGGCAGCCTAGCTCCAGCTGAAGATTGATGGATGTCCCCAAACATGTTGCCAAGCCCTGAGGTTTGTGTTTGCCTGCAGCGAGGAACCAGGTCTCTGTGGATGCGATCCCCTCCCTCGCAGGGCTGAGTCCCAGTGCCCCGAGCACTTGCCGTTGCTTGTGCAAGCAGCATCTTTGTGTTGGTCTCATGGAAGGACCCTCTGTGTATTGGTGATGAGATGTGTGTGTGTGGCTGGGGTAGACTGGAAAAAGTCACCCATTTGGGGACCAGCTTCCTGGAACAGCCCTGGGTGTCAGAGAGCTGGCTTGGAAACCATCGTTCTGGGGATGGGGTGGTTTTGGAGGGCACTCTGGGGGTTCGTGGCAGGATGCTGTGTGGAGAGGAGCCCCCTATCCAGGGGGGCAACTCATGGGGTAACCTGCGGGCTTGGGGGTGTCTCTCACCCCAGTATGCTGCCTGCCCTGCTGCCTGCCCTGGATTTGCAGCTCAGGAGTGGTTTTGCACAGATCAAAGCCTGGGGCATCTCTCATCTCAGCTTACCTGAGCCCCGTCTGCCCCTCAGCCCAGAGCACGGGGGGATTTGGAGGTAATCCTTGCAGACTGGAAGCTGCTGGCTAATTATAGCCAAGCCTCTTGCTTTGTGGGAACCACGGCGAATTGTCCCTCGAGCCCAGGCGGCGATGGTACAAATCTGCTGCTAATTAGACATGAAAGTCTTCCCGTGAGCTCAGGCGCAGGATGGATATTTGGTTATTAACATATTTATTTCTGAGCCTCTCAGCAGGTCTTGCACTGGGAGGCTGTGCTCTCCCCCGGAGTAATTGCCAGGCACATTTTTTGCTATCAAGAGTGCTTGAGGACTGCAGCAGAGGGGAGCAGGGGTCCTGGCGTGGGGGTGTCTGTTGGGCTCTGTGGGCTCATTTTGGGGGTGTCTCACAAAGGTGTGTGGAAAAGATATCTTGCTGATGCTGGGGAGGTCCCTGGTGGGAGCACAGTCATCCAGGGTCTGCTCTGTGCATCCTGCCAACCCTTCTGCCAGGAAGGATGCTCCTGACCCTCACACCCAGGTGAGGAACTCAGGGATGTCTTTTCCCTGAGGTTTTTTTTTTCCCCTGTTGGCTCCAGGCCCTGGGCAGACGGTGAGGAGGTGTGAGGATGACCCAGTGGTGCAGAGCTGGTGCTGAGCACCGCAGCCCAACACAAAGCTGCCTGCTACGGCACCCCCAGGGAGAGCATCCCTCCCTCCAGTGAAGGCAGACAAACTGCGAATGGAAATGCTGCCTCTGAAACAACCAAAAATAGCTTTCCTGTCCCCAAAATGTCAGTATAACAAGGCAGTCTCTGGGGGCTTCCCCAGGCTGGCAGTGGGCTGAGAAAGTGCCCTGGAGATGCCAGGTGGGTGGCCATGCATGGCTGAGCCATCACTTGGGGTATCAATGGGGAGAGGGTCAGTGCTGGTGAGGGAGCCTGGGCATGGAGCTCCACAGCGCCTGGGGTTGAGGCTGGAGGGAAGGGCAACACGGACCTTGTGTGTCCCCCCAGCCAGGCTGTCACCCCTCCAGGGGCTTCAGGCCAGTGCCAGGGTCTGTTGGCATGGGGACAGGCAAGGAGCTGTGGATCGGGGGACACAGCCCCTTCTCCAGACCCACTTTGCCCTCCCTTCCTCCCTCCCTGCCTTGCTGCTGTGTCTCCCCATGCAGGGAGGGCCCGAGCCAGAAAGCGGGGGGGCAGGCGCCTTGTGACAGAGACAGAGTTATTAATAGCAGCAAATACACTCAGTGCCTTCAAGTCAAGTCTGTTTTGGGGGAGATTCCTGCCGTTTAAAGTATGTTTCCCCTCCCTGGGTTCCCTTGGGCCCCTTATCTCCCTCTCCCAGCTGTGCAGCCGGAGCATGCCGGAGCCCCTGGATAAGCCCTGGTGCTAATAGCCTTTCCCATGCCACTCAGCCTGGCAGTGTCTAGCTGGGTGATCGAGGGTGCCCTGCTGGCTGGCCTGCAGGCAGCCCCCCGCTGCTGGCACACCTGGGAGCCGAGGTCGCATCCCAGCCTGTCCCCGATGTGTTTCCTCCTGTCACCGTGCCGAGCCAGAGCTGTCGGTGGCCGAGCAAGCGCTGATTGCAAGGAAATTAGCCTAGTGCCATCTCCCATTTATCGGAGCCCAACCTGTGCATGATTGCATGGGGATTGTTAATTTGTCACCGTCATTGTGGCTTGGCGCAGGGCGGTGAGCGTGGTGAGGCTGGAGGGGAGTGTGCCAGGGGAATGCAGCACCCTGCCGGGATGCCGAGGGCCATGCCCTCCCCTGGAGCAGATTTGGGAGCAGGGCTGGCATCACTTCTGGCCAGGCTGAGATTTTTTCCCAGCCTTGCAGTTCAGGAGATCCTGGTGAGGCTTGGAGTGGGAGCTGGGAAAGACCTGGGAGTGCAGGGTGCTGTGCTGTGGATGGAAAAGCCCTGGCTGAACCCTGCGGAGGGCTGTGGGCATGAAACAGGGGGGAGGCATCCAAGTGGGAAAAAGGTTCTGGTTCAGGATACGGAGATGCTGTGGCTGTGTGCTGCCCCATAGTGTGAGCTGTGCATCCCCAGACAGTGATGTCCCCACTTGCAAAAGCTGTGTTCTTCTTTGGAGATCCTGTGGCCATGCTGCTCTACTGCCCAGTATGTCCTGGGCAATCACCAACAAGCTCAGAAATGACCCTGGGTGCTCCAGGCAGGCTGTGGTGTCCTTGCTTCCCGCTGCTGTCTCTACATGTTGGTCCTATAACCAGGGCTGGGCTCAGCTCCTGGCTCATTGCCCTTCCCTGTGCCTCAGTTTCCCTGCAGATCTTGGTGCTGGTCTTTGCCCTTCCTTTGGAGGGCATGGAGGGGCTTGGGGTGCACCCCCAGAGCCTGGGTGGGATATGACAGAGCCTGTCCCTCCTGCTTTGTCCCCTCCTTCCTGCCTCTCACTACCTTGTGTGTGTGGGCGATTAATTATTCAGGCCCCATGGTGGGGGCGGGGGAGTGGAGAGTGGGGGGTGTCTGAGGCTGCCTGCGTGATGCCGATGGGGCTGACGTGCCTCTGAGCACAGAGAGCTTTTCTGTGTAAATCCCTGAAATATTTAGCAGAACTGACTTGAAAAATACAGCTGGGGAGGTGTTAGTGCCTCAGCCAAACCTGTAGGGCTGGGGGCCATCATGGTGGGTGATGGGGGTGGTGGATATACCGGGGTGGTCCCTGGGGGACTCCAGCCCTGGCCTTTGCCTGACATTCACCACCCAAGTTACTGGTGGAGCTTGTCTGTCTGTCTGTCCATCTGACCACCCATCCCTTGGGTCTTTCTGCTTGTCTCTGCCATCAGATGGTGGGGGTGTCCCCATCCTTTCTCTGCATTTCAGGGGTGCTTTGGAGCCCGGTGCTGGGCTCAGCCCACTGGCTGGGGCAAGTCCCGGTCCCCAGCCCAGTGCCACCAGAGCCAGGCTGTTGCCCCATCACCCGCTGCGTGCCAGCTGCTGTGGGACCAGTGCACAGTGTTGGGCCAGGCTTTTTCCCTGGCATCACCTTCCTGAGCAGACGGATCACGTCACATGCATTTTTTAACAAGATCCATCGGCTGAGAATGAGCCGAGCTGTCGCCGCAGGTTTGTGATCAAAGCCAGACGTGCCCTGGCAGCCCTGGGGGAAGGTGGCCCTGCATGCCACCCCTGTCCGTCACACGGCCCGTTTATGGGGCATTTACACCAGCAGAGCAGGTTGGGGATCCAGCAGCATCACAGGTTGCAAGTGTGTTGCCCCTACATCTCTGGAGGTACCAGGGTGGCCAGCGCTCTCCTGCCCTGCATGTTGTGGTGATCGGTGACCTGAGCAGCTAAGGGTGGGAGCAGCCACGGTGCAGAGCTGGTGCTGCTGCTGCAGAGCTTTGTGCACAGCCCTGCACCACAAAATTCCACCTTCTGGTGGGAGTCAGGGCGAGCTGGGTTCACTGGCAGCCAGGGTAAGGTAGGAAAGGGTTTGTGCTTATCCTGGGATGTGTTTTGGGCTATGTTCACAGGAGCAAGAGGAGGTAAGGGATGCAGGAAGCTGTAGCCGGCTCTGGATGAGGAGGTGCTTGGAGCCAGCTTGCTGTGCCATGGTAGGGCTGCTCTGTGAGGCCTCCTGGGCTGCCAGCAGCTCTCCTTTGGCCATCACAAGCTCACCTCTTCATGGATGCTCTCCGTGCCTCAGAAAGGTAGGAGCTGTGTGCTGCCCCATGCTCTGTACGTGGCAGGTCCAAGCCCCCGGCTGCGTGACCAAAGGCAGCGTGGGCTGATGGTTAGAGCACACTGCTCCTCTTCCTTTCAGGCTCTCTGACCTACTCTGAACCTTTCTCCCACCTTCTTGCCTAGTTTGCTCCTGTTCCCCTTGCCTCCCCAGCCAGGTGGGGTGGTGGGCACCTGCAGTGGACCCATACACCATGGTTCTTCTGTGTGCTTCCCTCTGCAAGCACCAGCAGAACCCCCGGGCTGCGTTTTACTGTGACAGCACATCCCATGTTAGAGCTGCTGCAAATCCTGCCTGCTAATAGCTATGCAAATTACCTCATTAGCTGCCTTATTTATTTTCTCTGGCATCACGTTTTCAGCACTTCCCTGACTCCAGGAGGCTGCAGGTCCCCAGGGCAGGGAGGAGGCAGGAGCAGCAGTGGGACCCACACACAGCCGCCCACCCCGACATAATGTGTCTGGGACCAGGAACCCACATGTCTCCTGCAGTCTCTCCTCTCAGGATGTCCCCTTCCTTGTCCCTCGGTGTGCCCTGGCTCTGGGCTGAGTCTTGCTGAGCCCTCCCTTCAGCCAGGAGCCACCCTGCTCCTCCCAAGCAGCCACGGGTCTGGCATTGCTGGGATGTGCGTGTCCCCCATTGCCCTGAAAAGGTGACTGCTGGATTTAGGTACAGAGAGAACAGAGCATCTGCCTAGACCCTGTGGACCTGAGTGGTGGCTTGAGGCTTGGCACGGGGCTGCAGGTGTCCTGCATGTTCTCTGTCCCACCCAGACTTCCATTCCTCATTAATGGGTATGTGCCTCCTCCTCACCCTGATTGCCTTTCTTCGTTTAATGACAATATGCCTCCTTCCCACCCTGATTGCCTTGCCATCTTGAGGAAGATGTTGTTGGCAGATGCTGTTGCTTGGGTCTGCCCTCTGCCACCACCAGGATGACCCCAGAGAGCCCCCATATGCCCTGGTTGGGGTGGTCCTGGGCTGGAGCCCTGCTGTGGTCTTCTCCCTGGGATCTGTGGCCTGGGCTGAAACACTTTGAAGCCCAGGGAGGCTGCAGGGCTGGCACAGGTAGGAATGGCCACTGAGCACCAGCCCAGCATGGTGCCCCTTGGGGATGTCCATGTCCCAGGGTATCCTTGCCCATGCTGGCTGTGCACACAAGCCTGTGTTTGCCTGTCACCTGGCTGTGTATCCCGGGGGTGTTCAACATGCCCATGACACCCGTGACAGGCTTTGCACAGGCAGAGGGGATGCACATACAAGAGCCAGCTCTGAGGACCTTGATCCAGCCACCCTGTGGGCTTGTCTGTGCCACGCTGAGCTGCCTGTGAGCATTGTGTCTGCTCCTCTCCACTCTCCCCCCTCCCTGTTCTGTTTATCCTTTATTTCTCCCTGTCTCCTCACGGCTGTGCTAATGAATATTTCATGGTCAGGAACCAGCGTGAATTCCCCCGGCTGCTCCCNGCAGGGAAGGAAGCAATGGCTCTGGTGTGGACAGCTGTGTCCCCCTCCCCGGTGGTGCTGTCATTGTCCCTTCATCCCACCAGAGACTGCCAGCGGAGTGTGGAGGCTGCACGTCCCTGCACGGATGGCCTTCCCCTCTCCATCGTTGTGCACGGCCTTGCCCAGGTGGCCATGCTTGCCTGCGTGCTCTGACACCACCACGCGTGTCCCCTACTGTCCCCGCGTGTGCCACCAGCCGCCACAGCCGTGTGAATGAACCATGTCCCCAGCTCACCTCCCCGTGGCTCTGCCGCTGTGCTGTGTGGGGGCTCCTCTCAGCGTCAGGCAGCAGCAATGGCACGGTGGCAATGCACGGACTGTGGAGCAGACCCCTGGCACCAACAAAGGCCTTGGCACCCCACACGCATTGCGTGGGCTGCCCTGGGCTCCTAGGCATCCAAGCTGCAACCCCAAAACCTGCAGGCAGGCAGCAGGGACTGGAGGCAGGGAATAGGGGAGCAATTTTGCTCTCCAGTCTCCCTGAATTTGCTGTTTATAGCCTAAAGCAGGGAGCTGGGCTGGTCCCCAGTGCAGGTTCAGCACTGGGAGGTGTGGGGCAGCTGCTTGCCCTCCCAGAGCCAGACCACCCTGGGGGAAGCGGAGCTGGAGACAGACCCTGGAGCTGCAGTCTTCCTCCTTCCCATTGCTGTAGCTCTGGCAATCTTGTGTCCCCTTTCAGGATGCTCTGGGAACACGGGCTGGCTCGAAATACCCCTTTGGGAGACGACGTCCTTTGCCCCTGCGAGGCACTGTGGGGACCGGACTTTGCCTGTGGCTGGGGCAGGGGCTTGGGGACCACAGTACTCCTTGTGGGGAGAGCAGGTTTGGGAGAAGCACAGGTGGGACAGGAGGCTGGCAGGGTGCACCCTGCAGTGGTGCCCATGGTGGCTGTGACCCAGGTGACAGATTGTCAGCAAGGAAAATGCGTGTCTAACCGTGAGCTCCACAGCCTGTTTTGTGGCTTGGTTTTGATTTCTGATGGATTTCTGTTTGTCCTGTCAGGGCAGAGGTGGGTCAGTGACCGAGTGGCAAGGGGAGGACACGCAGTCCCTGGTGCCAGGGACACTGGGACCCTTCCCTGGGAGCCCTGGAGAGGGAGCAAACCAGCTCACAGCTCTCTGCAATGCACCATCCTTGCAAACTACCTGCTGTGGGTGGCTGGGTGCAGGGCAAGAGGGCAGTCCCCTGGCTCAGCACATGTGGTCCCCATGAACCCATCTTGGTGCTAGTGCACAAAGGACCGCTCTCGAGAGCCAAGTGCCAACCCAGAAGGGTCTTCTGGGTTGGAAGTCAGCATCTGGTGTCTGGGTGGTGGTAGCACCTGGGCATAACGGC
This sequence comes from Nycticryphes semicollaris, assembly GCA_013400055.1. Classification (NCBI taxonomy): domain Eukaryota; kingdom Metazoa; phylum Chordata; class Aves; order Charadriiformes; family Rostratulidae; genus Nycticryphes; species Nycticryphes semicollaris. Next base: position 47,492 of record VXBJ01000610.1, read on the forward strand.
AGGCAGCAGAGCCTGAAGATGACGTGGGTGACATCTATGCTGGGCTCTTCTCTCCCACTGTGTCCCTGCAGGCCGGCGTGGGGTGGTCTACGCCTGCTAATGGGTGGGCATATGTCCTGTCCTGCATGGCCATCATGACAAGGTTGCACAGGTCAGCACTTCCATCTCCCACCTGCCCAGGAAAAGCAACCACCCTGGTCAGGTGAGACCTGATTCTGAGGGATGACAGTTTGGGGATGGATCTGCAAACTTTGCTGTCAGGTCCTGCGGGCTCTGGCACCCTCCTGTGGCTGTTCTGCCACCTCTGCTGTATCCCACGGGCTTTTGGGATGCTCCAGCTGCTTTAAGGCTGGGTTGCACTGGCGGGGATGCTGTGGGCCCAGTTCTCTCTCCCAGAATGGGGGAAGCTCTGCATTTGTAGGATTTGGCCTTGTGTCACACAGCTCGTGAGATCTAATTGTTGCAAGAAACTGTCCCAGCGCATTTGTGTTGCAGGGTTGAGCCAGGAGCGGGGCTCCTGGATACTGTGGATGAAAGTCCTAAATCTCTCACCTGTCCCTGGGAGGTGGCAGGAAGGGACTGGGCACCACTGGGAGCCTAAATTTCTGAGCTTTTGGCTGTGGGCAGGTGGTCTGCAGGGGGTAGGTTCAAGGGGGATGTTGCATTCACAGGCTGGCCCTGCAGGTACCTCTGAGTCTGCTGAGCTGTCTGCTCTGCCTCAGCTTGCCTGGGCTGTCCCCATCCTCCTGAAAGGCCCATGTCCCTTGCAGCCCTTCCCTGGCCAGGGGGCTTTGTGGTGTATTATTGTAGGGTTGCAAGTCCCCACTTTGCTGTGTGTTGTACCTTGCTATAGGGTCTCTCCAAACCTGGCTCAGCCCTGCAACAACCCATGCAGCATCCCCTGGTGCCTATCTCCTCCCACTCCAGGGCAATGTCCAGCATGGTGTGTGGGGATCTCTGCTGGGGTCTGCCCCTCCTATGCAGGGACATATCCAGCATAGCAGACAGGGAGGGCTTGGTTTGGAGGGGATGACGCTTCTTTTGAGGAGCAGGGGGTGAAGTGACCCCATACCAATGCCTGGAGGGGGTCCTTCCCCTTCTACTGGGGCTCCTTATTGAGGCATTGGTAAGGACTAGGCAGTCAGATTGTTCCTGGATGGATCACACCTTCAGCCCCTTTCCCACCCCCGGGAGAGCAGAAGCTATATTTTCCATTGGGTCTCTTTTTCTTCACTTCCTCCCCCATTAATAAGAGATGAAGCTTATGAGATAATAGAGCCTGGATGGATGCAGAGCCGAGAGATCCTGCTGGTGTGGGGTGTGGATGTGGTGTGGAGAGGGAACTGCAGCCGGGAAAATGAGACTTGGGGAAGGGATGTGGTTGCCAGTCTTCACAGAGCATCTTGGGCTGGCTCTGGGAGCAGGGAAATCCCACTGCTGCCACGCACCAGGCTCTTTTCTAGCTCTGACATACTGTGCAAGCTAGCAACTCGCTGCCAGGCTGAGCTTTGGAGCAAGCAGCTCTCAGCCCAGGCGGTCTGGGAGTCTGACTCCTCTTCCTCCCATCCTTGCACTGATCCTCGTCTCCTCCCCCTGTGTGGAGCCAGTGGGAGTGGGAGCAGATGCCTGGAGATGCAGGACACGCAGAAGCCAGTGCCAGAGGACTGTTACCCGAGGATGCAGGAAGCTTGCAGTGCCAGAGGGCTGTTGGTCAGGGATGCAGGACCCTCACAGCACTGGAAGGTTGATGTCCAGGGATGCAGGACTCTCGCAGCACTGGCTGTCTGGACAGGAATGGGTGATACCCAGAGATGCAGGATGCTCGCAGCGCTTGATAGTGGGAGTGGAGGGCTGATACCCAAGGATGCGGGATGTTCTCTGTGCTGGCTCCCCTCCGGAAGGAGCATCCTTCTCTGCTCTTGGAGAGAGGCGGCCCTGGGATGCAGCAGTGCCTCATTGGTCAGCGGGACCTGTGGAGTCTGCGGGTTGCCATACCAACCTGCCTCTGGTTCCCGGCCAGCCGGGGAGTGAAGTGCCGGGTCGAGCTGGTGGCAAGGGGCGGATCAGGAGCCAGGGGCAACCCGGGGTTCTGCCAGCCAGGGAGGTATCCATCTGCCTGTCTTGGAGAGCTGGCTGGCGCTGCTGGGCTCCCCAGCCCCGAGCATCCCTCTGTCGCTACTCCCTGCAACTTTGCTGCACGGAGGGAGACGGTGGGCTGGCACGGCACGGCGGAGGGGGGGCTCACCCAGGCACCCTGCTTTTGTGAGCCTATGCCCTGGTAGGGGCATCACTGCTGGCATTCCAGCCCCTCTGGATCCCACAGAGCCAGCCTGCACAGGAGCATCCCGGCACAAAACTTCCCGGCTGGCTGCCTGCCGCCTGGGAACGGGGCCTGGCGGCTGCCGCGCTGCCAAGCGCTGCCTGTGCCCTCTCCGCCGGGCTGGACCTGCCGCTGATGCCCGCAGGCTCACTCCGGGCAAGGAAGGCTCTGTGCTCCCTCCGGGCATCACCTGCCTCCCTCAGAGGAGCTGGGGGGCTGTTTGCCAGCCGGGAGGGGGTGCAACTGGGTTCCCTCCCCAGCGCTGTGAGCTGGAGCCATGAGCCACTGCCAGCAGCGCTGCAAGAGGCAGCTGGGCCGGGTGATCCGCTTCTTCTACCAGTTTGTCACCGGGACCCTCTCCCAAGGTAGGTGCCGCTCTGGGAGGAGTGGGGGCTCTGTTCTGTGGGAGGGGGTTTCTGTCTGGTGGGTTCTGTGGTGCTATTTGGGGAGTGGGGGGGGAAATGCTATTTAGGTGCTGAGTGATTCAGCCCCAGGCAGAGGGGCTGCACCGGGCTCTGTGCGGGGCAAAGCTGAAGGTCCTCACAGGAGACAATGAGAACCCTTGAATGTCCCCTGTGGACATGGGGTGACAAGAATGTTTTATTTGGGGAAGGAAGTGGTTCAGTGAGAGAACTGCTGTGGAAATAAATTGTAGCTGGTCTGACCCTTTCCTGCCATGGTAGGTGTCTGCTGCCTGTGGGGCTGGGGCTGTGCCCTCCATCCATCCATCCATAGAAGCCCTGGGTGTACCCGTGGGCTGGGGCAGGGACACACCCTGGAGCCTGCATCCACCCGTGCTTCTGTCCTGGGATGCTGCCTGCTCCTGGAGACAGACCTTTGCTCTGTGTGCCCTCTGGTTCACTGTCACTACCATGGCAGGACTCTCATCCCTTTGCCAGCCCTCGTGTAGCCCAGCCAGCTGGCCAGAACCCCCTTTCTTGGGTTTGAGCCTAGAGGGCACCTCCTGACCCCCGTGGGCACATCTCAGGGAGGTCATCATGTTCCTGTGTGTGGTGTAACCCTGTGTGCCTGGTTCCTGCCCCTGTCTCCATGCCCCCATGCTGGGAGCAGGTTGACTTCTCTATGGCCTGGCCCTACTGGGGACCTCTGGTCTGTCCCTCTGGGCCACAGCAGTACTGGGGAGAGACACACTATGCCAGGAGCACAAGGAAGGCCTTGTTGGGCCAGTGTGGCAGTGTCACACCTTGGAACGGGGTTGGGATTTGCACTGCCTTCACCGAGACCCAGCCCTCCCAGGCTCTGTCCCCATCTCACCTTGGGGAGCCCCTGAGTCTCCCCAGCCTGCACCCATCCCTGGGGTCAGGGATGGCTGGGGCACCTTGGGGATGCTCTTGGCACAGTGCTGAGGGCTGGGACATAGGAGCAGTGTGCGCCCTGCGATCCATGCCCAGCTGCCGTGCCACCTCCCTGCCCGCTGGGACATGAGCCCTGTGATGGAGGGTTGCCTGGCCCTGGGAAACCCTTCCCCTGGGCATTTCCCACCACTTTGCAGCCCATTAGGGCTCCACACCAGCCCACCCCACAGCGATAGGGGAAGAGGTGTGAGGGTAAGTGTGGGCCTGGTGGGGTGGCATGCCAGGAACCAGAGGCTGGGTGTGCCCGCAGACAGCACCGGGTCCGTCCCCGCTAGTTGGCTCCATCGGGCACCAGCCAACTAGCCCAGAGTGGAGTGGGCAGAGGATGAGTCAGCTGAGTCCAACCCTGGGTGCGGGGGGCAGAGCTGCAGGTGACGACGGAGTGGAGTGGGAAGGGGACCTTGGGGTGCTCCCGCCCCCACCACTTGCAAGGATGCCCTATGAGTCCTTGTCCTGACATCCTGGGCTTTTCAGCTGGGCGCTATGGGGCTGGGGCTGTAGTGGGGAACTGGGATCAGGTCTCTGGGCTGGCCATGTGTGGTGCTGAGTGGCCTGGAGGGCTCAGCCCTGTGCTATCCCTGACAGACCTGCTGGGTTGTGCAGGGTGGACGAGCTGCATGGCGCTGGGATGGGTGAGAAGGCAGGACTGGCACCGGCCACCACTGCTCATTCTCTTCTCAGTGTCCTCCCAACCTGTGGGAGAAGCCAAAGTGGGGTGAAATCCAGAGCTGGGCAGGTCTGTGCCCCCCCCCTAAGGCTCAAAGCTTGGGGCTGGGAGCAGGATGCAGGGGTTGCACAGCTTTCTCCCCTCTGCACCATTCTCTTCTCCCCAGCCACTGCTCTGGTCCATGTGGCACATGGATCACTGGGATTCTGTCCAGCCTCTATCCTTCCTCTTAGGTCCTTTTTGGGGGGCAATGACCCCCTCTGTCCTTCCTGCAAAGGTGAAGGAGGTCCTGCAGAGCTCACCACAGGGTTGCCCAGCTCCAGGGTGGGTGCCCTCCCAGCTGGGTGCTCTGAGGAGCTAGCCAAGGACAGCTCGCCGATGGGGGGAAAGAGAAATGACTCAATCAATTAACCAGATTAAAACTGTGACTTCACCTCCCAAAAATAGTGTTTCGCCAATATTTTAATGTGCTTATTAATAATCTGCTCGCGCTCTGATTAGCAGCGAGGTAATAAGGGATCAGCTGTAACCTAAATTTAACTCTCCCTGATGGATGATGGCCCTGAGAACCAAAAGAAAAAAAAAAAAGGAGAGAGAGAGGGGCTCCTATCCATCAGGCTGGCCACCCTAGGGGGTCAGCAGTGCCCAAGGGACCTGGGCAGCTGCTGCCCAGCTGTGCCCTGGGACCATCACCTCTGCTGTGGCCCAGCTGGCACCATGGCACATTTTTGGGGGGGTAGTGCCCCAGCATCACGTAGCACCGGGCTAGAGCACCTTAGAGGTAGCCACAGAGATGGCTCCCAAGCAGGGCAGAGCCTGGCTGTGGTCACGGTGTGTGGTCTCCTCTAGATGAGACAGGTCCCTTGGCGATGGGTGACTGCCCTGCTCCCTCCCCTGTCTGCTCCTGCCCTGTGCCCAGCTGCTGGTGGTGCTGGGAGGATGGGGAGAGGGACCAGCCACCCGGCTACCCATCAGCTCTGGGTGGTGCCCCGTGTGTGGCCATGGCACACTGTGTGCAGGGAGCTGCTTTCTGGGCAAGAAACCTTGCTCCTGGGCATTTATCTTTATAGTGGGGTGGCTGGTGGGGTGGTTAATTTTAACTGGGTGGCAGGGCTGCACTGCTGGCAGCACAGGAGAGCTGGGGTCTGGAGCTGGAGGGAGGGGTGGCTGGGTGTGGGACGCTTCACGGCTGTTATTGTCACAGCCCAAAGTGGGACAGGCGGCACGCGATAGGGGCCAGCATGGGCTGCCCATCCTGACACGGGGCAGCGTTACAGGGTGTGCTGCCCTGCCAGGTCCCGAGCCATGGGTGCATGCTGGGGTCACTTTGCCACTCTGTCCTATGTCCCCTGTGGATGCTCAGAGCAGCTGGTCTTAGGGGAGAGAGAAGGGAAAGGGGGATAGAGCAGGATGCCTGGGTTCTGTGCCCTGAAAGGGGCACAGAAGGGGTGACGCTGTGCTCCTCACCCCACACTTGGGAGGCTGTGTCCCCTGGCTGTAGCTGCAGGGGTGGGGATGGGACATCTTGCATGCAAAGAGGTGTCAAGGTGAAACAGTTGAGACCAGCATCTTCCATGTCCCATGGGGTGGCCAGTGAGGCCAAGCACGGTGTGGGGGCCACAGGTGCCTCAGGCATGGGTGCCACTAATCCCCTGGAGCTTGGGGTCTGCCAGCGAGTGTGCCCAAATTCACAGTGATACTGCACAAGTGCCCCGGGTGTTGCGGAGCAGGAACTGGGCTGGCTGGCTCTCACTCCAGGCTGAAAAAAGGGGAGGCTGGTCCTGGCCATCGCCAGGGAGGATGGGGACAAGATGCCAGCGCCTCTCTGCCAGAGCTGGCTCTCAGGGCTGCAGAGGTGCCTTTCTTCAAGGCCCAGTGCCTGGAACAAGGTCGGGTGCAGGCATCCCAGTGGAGATCCTGGCATTTACCAATCCTGGGCTGCAGCATCGCTCTCTGGAGAGCCCAGTTTCCAGGACTCATGGCTCCTCCTACAGGGTGACAGAAAGGGCCAAGCCCTGAGGATCCCGGGGTCACCTCAGAGCAGCCATTAGGCTGCGGTGATGCCTTGCTGGCCTTGTGGCACGGAGATTCAGCCACATGTGTAATGAGCCTCATCTGTGCTCTGCCCCCTGCTTCCTTCTCCTGGCTGATGGTGCCACTCTCCCTTCGGGCCAGGAGGGTTATTTTTAACTGTTTGCCATGTGCTGCCTGAGCACAATTAAGGTAATTGGTTTGGGAGCCTGGCTCTCACACGCTGCTCCCAATTACCTGCCTGCCTGCCCGTGCGGCCCCCCGCCTCCCTGCCCGTGGTGGCCAGCTCCTCCGGAGGGGGACTGCCGGGACAGGGCTGCCCCAGATAGTGCAGCGGGGCTGGGTGAGGGGCGCAAGCGGGCACAAGGGATGGAGCCATGGAGAGGACAGCCCTGCACAACGACAGCCTGCTCTATGCCTCCCTGATTGCCATCCTCCTCCTCATCTCCTATTGGTTCACTACTCGCTGCTTCAAAATCATCAGCGGCATCGAAGGTACGGGGTTGGGGACACAGGGGGACAGGGTGACACTAGCCCATGCTGTGCACTTCTACAAGCCAGGTGGTGAGGTGAGCCGGGCGTTTGGTGTGGGAGAGGGGGATTGGGGACCCCCCCTGTCTGCCTGTCTGGGGCACCTCTGTCTCCTTCTCAATTACTTTATTTGTTCCTCCTGGCCCTGGTCCTGCTCCGTTGTGTGAGAGCAGCTGGTGGCAACCACGGCCAAGCCGTAGTAGTGCCCAGGGCTACTCTGTGGGCATCTGTCTCTGCCATGCTGCTGGTGTCTGGGTACCACTGTCCCTTGCTGCAGGTCGGGGTTGCAGATGGGCTCCCCTGTTCCTCCCACTCTGTGGGGAGTGCCCTGGTGCTGATACTGGGAACTCAACCTGCATTTTGGGGCTCTTGATCCCGTTGGGCATGACCTACATCTTTGCTCCTCAGCTGGTGTGTTGGGGAGCTCTGGGATGTGGCGGTTTCCCCAGTGACTACAGTGGGATGTATGTGTGTGCTGGGAGTCTAGCAGAGACCCCCCGCCAAGGCAAGGGACGGGGTAAGAGAGGTGGCCCTGGCACCGCTCGTCTAGGAACGTGCAGGGCCTCTCCTGCCTGGGGTATGCATTTCTCCATCCATCCGTGTGACCTCCACAGCTCAGCCAGGGCCTCGTGGCTCTTCCCACGGCATGGCCAAAGGCCAGCTGGCTGCAGGGGTGAGAAGCCACCCCTGGGAGAGATGCCTCTTTGTGGGATGGGTGGCAAAGCCCTGTCCCATTTCTGTCTGGGTGCACATGTTTTGGATGGCCTTTCAAGCGTTCCTTGCAAGGCGACTGCAGGTCTGGCTCCATGGGTGAAGCCTCACGTGTGGTCCCACGCGTCTCCTCCATCCTGGGGGCAGCTCCAGATGGAGGAGCATCCCTGGGGATGTGGGTGAGCCGAGAAGGCGGTGCTCAGACACCCCCAGCCCATCTGGACCTGCCCTGGGTGGGAGGGGACGTGCTCTGGGCAAGCAGCCCTGGTGAGCTTGGGGGTGCTGGGAGCTGGCATGGTGTGTGGCACTGGGACACAGGACTGGCACCGGGTGCCTATGCTGGTCCGAGTGGGATCCTGCTGGCAGCAAACAGTGGAGGGCTTTTATTACCAGCTCCAGTGTGGAAATGAGTAATTCTGACATGGTGGTTGGCAGTGATTTATTGCTGGTCTGCCGGGGAGGCTGGGTGGCATGGGATGGGCACAAGGGCAGGTGGGGAAGCTGTCACTCAAGGGCTTACCTGCCACTATGCCCTTTGGCCCCAGCGTCCCACAATGTCGGCAGAGATGCACAAGGGGCCGACAGTGGTCTGCTCCCATGGGCTGAGCCCATTCGCTTTGCAGAGGAGCTGCCCCAAAACCCTCTTTGCTGGGACAAGGCTGGAAGGACTCCTCTACCACTTCGTCTGGCCAAAATTAGGTTGCATAAATAGCTTCATGGCACCTGGGAACAGGCATCGGCCCTGGGAGCAGCTGCAGGCTTGAGGAGATGGTGGGTTGCAACTGGGGCTCAGCAGGAAAAAGAAAAAGCTTTAAGAATGCAGTTGGCATCAGCGGGAAACTTCCTCTGAGAGTGCAACAGGCCTGTGCCACCCTGTCCCCAAAGGGACAGGCTTGAGGTGGAGACAAAGCTGGGAGCCAGCTGGGTGAAATCCAGGCTCAGTGCCTGGAAGCTCACCTCTTTTCAAGAAAAGGAAATGTCAGCTCTGAAAACTTCCAGCCTGAGGGATGTTTCCCCAGGGAGGACTTTCATCTCTCTCCCCAAACCGCCTCTGATGCATCGCTGGCATCTTCTGCTGATGTCAGAGCCTTGGGAGCATGCCCCAGGCAGGCAAGCAGGAGATGCTGACCCTGGTGGCATGGAGCTGCTAAATAGCCTTGCCATGCCATGACCTGGGACTGAGCTACCAGCCATCTCTGTCTCCTGCCAGGGGACAAACTTGCAGCCTTCTGGGCTGGAAATGGGATCCTGGGCCTGGGGGGTTGCTGTGGAGCAGCCCTCCTAGGAGCTCTTGCCAGCATCAGCCTGCACCTCTGATATCCCCCTCCTCCCACGGGTGTCCCAGAGTGATGTTTCTTCCCCTGGTGACATATTTCCCCCCCAGGGTAGAGACAACAGGGAGGAAAATTCTATGGTTCTATGAAAAGGTGCTTTCTGCCCCTGTCTTATCTGCAGGGCCATTTGTTGGGGCAGTAGGGCCCTAGAGCTTGGCAGGGGGTCTGCCCCATAGCCTGGACATGGCCACCCCACCTGTACCTGGGACAGCTGGTCCTGTTCCAGGGGGCGGGGGGATNATATATATATAAAATAAAGATAGGAGCTAAATATATCCCTGTTGGCTGTGTATGGATGTGTGCTCGAGGCATACGGATACCTGGGTTTACCTTCTGCCTCCAGCCACTGTGTGACCTTGGCTGGGTCCCTTGGTCCCCCTGGGTTCCCCAGTCTCTGTGTCCCCTCCTCTCCTGCCTGTTGCTGCGCTGCCTGCGG